>JACBKR010001599.1:0-41250 GCA_014218235.1 Colocasia esculenta | reverse complement strand
TGACGTCCACATCGAATGAAGTTGAACTACCTTGCTTCAGACATCAATCCAAAACTTCCTACTGTGTTCTGCAACGTAGAGCTAGCACGTGAAGAAGCTTCCTTCGCTTGTACACAAGCGTACACGCACAGAGGTAGTGACGTCAGTTGGCTGCAGTTTGGTCCAATTAGCACGAGCCACGAGAGGATGGTGGGGGAGAACCTTTAGCTCCATCCACGCATCTGAATCAAACAGCTACACACTCAGATTTACCGGGGTTTCATGTCGCCAACAAGACAAGAACCTCCACTGTCCGCTTCCAAAAGCACAGGGCATGTGCTTGGCGAATAAACTGTGAGGTACGAGAGTTTGAGACCACAAATAAGTTAGGATTGGTCCCGTCCGGTCTAGTATTTTGTAGGGGTGTAAACGAGTCGAGTCGAGTAATATACTGTTCAAACTCTTTCGTTAATTTTTAATCGAGTTCGAGCCGAACTCGAGTATTGAAAATACCTTCATCAAATTCGGTTATTTAAATATCTCGAGCTCGAGCTCTTAACGAGTATCTTAGCGAGCTTAATTGAATTTGCGAGTTCGTATATATAAGTAAATCCAATCCAATCTATAAGTAAGAAACTGATCGTTCATAAGACCTAAATTTATCTTATTTTAAGCTCATATTTCAATAGTTTTGATAAGTTACTTAATTTAACTATTTTAATATAATATTTGGAATATATTCATAATTTATCACAAGCAATATGAAATTAATAGATAGACACCGCAAGAGATGGGGTTGGTGCGCGAAAAGGTAGGGGCGGTGCTGCAACTCCCCTTTGCACACCGCCCAGAGCCTCCTTTCTGCACCGTCGGTGACTGTACTGCGGCGCCGAGCGCGCACGTCTACACTGACAGATGGTCCCCAGTGGTCGTCGGAGATGCCAGTGGCCGACAATGCGCCCATCGGCCCCACCGGAAGGCTCACCTACTGCGTAGGTCGATCTTGGGAGGAAGAAGATGCTTGATATGCTGGGGGACCTTGCAACACTAAATTTTGTGTTCATGCCCTATTACATGATTTGTGTATATATCTCATTTACATAATTTGTGTATATACACTGTGGATTTAGTCTATGACATTTAAGCCCTCATAAATATTTTATATTGTAATAATAACTGTATAAAAGTAAATAAATATTTTATATCAATATATATTTATTATATTTAAAGAAAGATTTAAAAGAAGTGTAGCGAGTACTTAGATAAGCTCTTAACGAGTATTTAATCAAGCTCTTAGCGAACTCTTAAACGAGTTGTTCACGAGTATAATCGAGCCGAGCTCATATGTGTTCAGACTCGGTTCGTTTATGAATCAGACTTTTTTTTGTTCAAACTTGATTCGTTAATTAAATAAACGAGTCAAATCGAACTTTTATCGAGTCGAGTTTCGAACTACTCGTCGAACGTATCGACTCGTTTACACCCCTAATTGTTAGGAAGAAGTTTGGAGGAAACCTGTACCCTCTTTTCATGAAAACGACTGCGCCATGCCCATAAACGGAAACCTTCATGTGGGGGACATATAATCTTGTCTTCCCTCCTCGTGCCTTTCTAATTCCATGATATCTTGATGCTTCTTTATTAGGAATCGCTTTTTTCATATATATGGAGCTTGATGACGTTAAATAGTTTTCTGATTGATCAATTCGATCGGTTTGTATATATATATCCATGTGGGGATAGTTTGTCTAGATGTAAAACATTGCAAAATATTGCTGTAAGCATAACATAATGCATTTATATTTGAAGCTTATAAAATTTCAGCATATGTCTCACAAGAAATATTGTCCTCGTTTGAAGTTTTATTTTTTTCTTCGAAAAAAAAAATTCTTTCAAGAGAAGAAAAATAGATCTTGTTATAAATTCATATTATTTTCATCATTCTCAATGTGAGATTAAACTATATTTTTACACTATCCCTCCTAGTGATTAAAAGTGTGTGGGTCTTGTTATAATAAGATGGTTGGACATGACACATGATCTCTTATCATTTTTCCACAGACGACACCAATAAAATTACAAAAATTTCAACATGTCCTCCAAGAGATATTATCCACGTTTGAGATTTTACCTTTTGTTTGTTCGGAAATCATTATATATATATATATATGGTGTGTGTGGTGTTATGTATATGACCCCAATTATATCTTGGACTTGCCAGCTTCTTCTTCTAAAATGCTACTGTACTTGTGCTGCTAATATCAGATGAATGAAGCTTCCTTCTTTTGATGGTGGTGGTGATGTCTTCGGAAGTTTGGACTAGGGAGAATGGGTGGGTGGCTGCAGGTTGGGCATGCATGGTAAGCACGTACGAGGGCATGCATGGTGGCAGAATCTTCGCCCCATGGTGTTACTAGTGAGTCCATATATAGATATGATATTCCGAACAAACAAAGGTGTCATATAAACTTAATGGAATCTGTATGTCTAGTTCAAGGCAAGACTCCCAATATTTTCGGACCCACAAGGAGATACTTTAGTGTATGTAAGATATCTTTCCATATCTTAGTGTATCTAACATAACGTTTCTTTCTCTTTTCCCATTCAGAATTGGGTTTTCTTTAAAAGTAATTTAGTTTGAAAAGTTTATTAGGTGAATAACATGGTAAAAATTTTAATTAGGAGAATAACACAATTTTAACCGTCAACCTGTACTTACGCCGTCCGTGCATTTTTTTTTTAATATATAAAATAAGGAGAGTCGGTCATTTCCTGCCCGACTTCCCCTTCCTTGCAGCAGTTTTTTTGGTTTTTTTAATTAAATTAATATATTTAATTTTACATCTAAACAATATCTAATCAATATGAAATTTAAACATAAATGTATTACAATGTGATATATTTTATGATAACTTTACTTTAATTTTTTATGATAAATTTATTCAAATGTCGAGTAAAATTTACTTACAAATTTAATAAATTAAATTTATCTCGATATCTGTATTTCAATAATTCTCAATATTTATAATTTTAGAATCAACATATTTTTCTGTTAATTATAGTTATTTTATATTTATTTTTGTTAACGAAATTCGATGACGTCGTGTCGGGGTACATATAGGGTGGCAATGGACCGAGTCTAAACCGGGTCCGTGCTGGCCTGAGTCCAGCTTTGCAGCCCATTTTTTTGAAGCCCAGTCTGACTCGGAAAAATTAGGTAAGGCCCGGCCCAAACCCGACCCGACCCGACCCGACCCGATTTTATTTTTTAAAAGATATTTTTACTGTTTATTAATTTTTACAATAAAATTAGTATTCATTGAATCAAAATAACATAGAGTAAATATCGACTAATCTAGATAAACTTATTTCTAGTTGTTACAAATATAAAATATGTTAAATCATTAAATATAGCTCCACAATATAATTTTCAATCCAAAATTTTAGAAATTAGAATTATCACTGTGTTATTTATTTTAAAAAAATATTGGGCCATCGGGCCGCTAGGAGTAACATAACCCCGGCAAAAAGATACCACCGCGATAACCTTAAGTTAATGCGGAGTGTCTATGACATGTGAAAAATTTGAATTAAAAATTGTACTGTGGAGCTATATTAATGACTTAATTTATTTCATATTTATAACAACTAGAAATAAGTTTATCTAGACTAGTCTAATATTTACTTTATGCTATTTTGATTCAATAAACAATAATTTTATTGTAAAATTAAATCAATAAATAGTAAAAAATCTTTAAAAAAATAAAATCGGGTCGGGTTTGGGCCGAGCCTTACCTAATTTTTTCAAGTCAGACCGGGCTTCAAAAAGATGGGCCTCTATAGAGTTGGACCCTAGGGGTGTCAATTGAGCCAGCCCGACCCGATTTTACACGGACTTGGGCCGGATGTTTTAATATTTTTTTAATTTTAAAACCGTCCCGGAGTAAAATTTGGCCGGGCGGGGCTTGGCTCGGCCCGGCCCGGCCTGCCCGGTGGCCCGGTATATATATATTTTTAAATAAGTAACATGGTAATAATTCTAATATTCTAAAATTTTGAATTGAAAATTATGTTGTGAAACTATATGTAATGACTTAACATTTATTTTATATTTGTAACAACTAGAAATAAGTTTATACATATTAGTCTATTGTTTATTTTATACTATTTTGATTAAATGAATATAAATTATTATAAAAATAAATAAAAACTAGTAAAATATATTTTTAAAAAAATCGGGCCTCGTCTCGGGCCGGGCTGGGCTTGGGCCGAATGATCAAAGACCGGGCTGGGCCCGGGCCAGCACAGATCCGGTCCAGGCCCGGCCCATTGCCACCCCTACTGGACCCAGGCCAGCACGAACCCGGTTTAGGCTCGGTCCATTGCCACCCTATGTGTACCCCGACACGACGTCACCGAATTTTGTTAACAAAAATAAATATAAAATAACCATAATTAGCAAAAAATATGTTAATTCTGAAATTATAAATATTGAGAATTATTGAAATACAGATATCGAGATAGATTTAATTTATTAAAAATTTAAGTAAATTTTACTCGACACTCGAATAAATTTATCTTAAAAAATAAACTAAATTTATCATATATATATCACATTGTAATACATTTATGTTTAAAATTTTATTTTGATTAGATATTGTTTAGATATAAAATTAAATATATTAATTTAATTTAAAAAACAAAAAAAAAACTGCTGCAAGGAAGGGGAAGTCAGGCAGGAAATGACCGACTTTGAAGTCGGTCATTTTCAAAGTCGGTCATTTACTGCCCGACTTCCTATTATATATATATTTTTAAAAAAGGTTGCACGGACGTCTGCGCCAGTACAGGTTGACGGTCAAAACTGTGTTATTCTCCTAATTAAAATTTTTACCCTGCTATTTACCTAATAAACTTTTCAAACTAAGTTACTTTTAAAGAAAACCCTTCAGAATTGCCTCTTTTCATGGTCAAATCCACATATTGAACAAGAAGCGCTAATCTTGCTTCCTCCGAAAGATTCCTTTCCTCCTATTGATGCTGCCGCGCTTGGGTCTAAACAGGGAAGGCCGATTACGTTTTTGAACACTAACGTAGGTTTCTTTAACCAAGCCGACCACGCTGACAAAGACTTGATGACAAATGCGGCAGGTGAACCTACTGGCGAGGGAAGTGGTCGGATATTGCTGGCGAAGGTGATGCCAGCTTGGCGGTCACAGCGCCAACTTGCCTCTCCTTGTTGCCGATGGGCAACTCCTGTGCCTGTTTCTGCTGAAGCCCATGGGCCATCGCTGAACCCATCCACGGGGGCTCACGCGGTAGCATCCACCTGCGAGATGGTTTGTAATCAGCATGGGTTTTAGGTTCAGAAAGATGTGTAGGTGAAAAAATTTTCTTCTAGGATGGTTGACGTCGCGGATCCTATTACTGTCCAGGTAAACACTCCCATGTCATTTTCACAAGTGGTGCGTCAGTCCCTTGCTACCAGGGGAAGGCAGCTCTTGGAGTTTCCTCTATCTCCCCTTCCAGTGGGGCATCTTCTGGTCGACGAATTTCTCAACCATCTCGCAAAGGGGGTGTTAGGATTTGCCTCCCGAGTACCCGAGAACGTTCTCCGAACCCATTGCGTTCGATAGATGCTATTAATATGCAGTCTACCTCCAACTTCAGATTTGCAGATGAGGGCGTCTTTTCTCGTTGACCTTGCTAAAGGGGGAAAACATCTTCATGTCTGACTTTCGATTTGATAGAGAGATATCTGAAATGGAATCGGATGAAGAAAATATGGAGCGTTGCTCTCGACGACCAGACTTACGCCCTTGGGCTATTTTTCGGCGAAGTCACTCATGGGATAGATCATCCATGGAGTTTTAGATTGCTTTTGATTTGTTAATTTTCTGTATTCGATTTGCCTCTGGTTGTTACAATCTCCTTTTATTAATACAAATACGACCTTCTTTGGCCTTTAAAAAAAAAAGAACAAGAAAAGAAGAATCAACCCAAGGTGGTAGATAAGGGTGATGGGCACTACCCAATTCTGATTAATAGCACAAGATGAGCTAGCTAGTCACCTCAAAATTGGATTTTTTTTCTTCAGGCTCAGACAGAGGCCTGCACAACCAAGTTGGGCCAGTTGCTTAAGGCCAGTTTTGACCTGGCCATTAGCAGCCCCATTAATAACCCCCCCCCCCCACCAAAGAAAAATATAAAAAATAAAAAATAAACCCTCCCACCCAAATCGCTATGACCAAGGATGAGACAAGGCATTAACATGATCTCCTGTGATATTTGAGGGATTGCATCATGCATGTTGGACCAGATTTGTCCATGACTTCCTCTTCACAAAGATGGCAGGGTCTATTTAAGGGAAAACATTTGTTGGTTTTTGGTTGAAGAGTGCAATGGTTATATGACTTCCAACATCTCAAGTCTCCCTCAACTATGAGGGGATATATTTTTGGAAATGACGAGTAATAGATGACGAGTGTCTCTGAGTGCCGATTCCGAATTGGGGTCTTATACACGATTCTGATAATCATGCGAAAAGTTTGCCCGATTGAGCGAAGGGGTGTCCGTATGCGATCGCATCGGAAGCCTGTGACCAGACTCTCGTAGAGGAATTTGGGCGCCAAACCGGAAATCTCGGAATCTGACCTTCATAGGGTCAAACTACCGATTTCAAAATAGGGCCTCGCGGGGGGTTCCGATTATCAGACGAAGAAATATCTGTGTCTTACCGAAGGGTGTGAAACAATCGATGTACTAGTACACACACTTTGGGATGAAAATTGACCTCAAAATGGAATTCCGCAAAATCAACGTCCTGTCGACTGTCTCGGAGTAACGATTCGAATTGTTGTCACATAAGTGATTCCGATACCCGGGGTGAAAAATGATACACAGTTCTTTCACTGAAGGGGTGAGAATAATCCGGAAGGGGTGAATATATCGGTGATGTTTGTGCACCCTATTACGACCTAGGGAGGCATTCTCGCGTCGAGATGACCACAACTTTTGATCACCGTGATAGGTCGACTCTGTGTTGCGGCCCCCCACACAGTGATTTGCGTAATCGAGGGAAACGTTACTGCTAGAAAATTTAGAAACGGAAAGTTCGTCGGCTGGAATCATAATAGAGGGCGAAATGAAGATTTTCGACTCAGAAACGACATGTTATCGCGAAGGCAATAAAGGACGATGGGCGCCTCTAAGTGCCGATTCTGAATTGAGGTCTTATAAGTGATTCTGATAACAGTGCAGAAAGTTATGACTGTTTGAGTGAAGAGGTGTCCGTATGCGATCGCATTGAGAGCCTGCGACCAAGCTCCCAGAGAGGAATTTTGGCGCTGGACTGGAAATCTTCGAATCTGACCTTGTGCTGACCAGGTTGAAGTGTCGATCCGAATTGGAGACACGCAGGCGATTCTGATCACAGGCGAAGAAATATATTGCGTCTTATCGAAGGGGTGCAACAATCGGTGTACTACACACGCTTCGAGTGGAATTTCTGTCTCGGAACATAATTCAGCAAAACTGGCATCCTGTTGACCGTCTCGGAGTGTCAATTCCGAATTGTGGTCACATAAACGATTTCGATATTCGGGCGTAAAGTTATGCCCAGTTCTTTCACTGAAGGGGTGAGAATAATCTAGAAGGGGTGAATATATCGACGATGTTTGTGCACCTATATTTATGCCCTGGGGAGGCGTTCTCGTGCCGAGATGACCACAACTTCCAATCGCCGTGATAGGCTGACTCTGTGTTACGACCCCACCAATGATTCACGTTATCGAGGGAAACGTTATTGTAAGACAACCTTGGAAACGGGGAGTTCGTCGGCTAGAATCGTAATTTTGGAGAGCGAAACAAAGGATTTTTGACTCAGAAATGATATCTTATCTCCAAAGGCAATAATGGACAACAAGCGCTTCTAAATGCCGATTCTGAATTGGGGTCTTATAAGTGATTCCGATAACGGTGCAGAAAGTTATGTCCGTTTGATCGAAGGGGTATCTGTATGCAATCGCATCGGAGCCTGCGAGTAGGCTCTCGAAGAGGAATTCGGGAGCCAGATCGGAAATCTACGAATCTAACCTTGTGCCGACCGGGTCGAAGTGTTGATTCTGAAATGGGGTCTTGCGGGCGGTTTCGATCATCACGCGAAGAAATATCTGCGTCTTACCGAAGGGGTGCGACAATCGGTGTACTAGTACACAGACAACGTGGTGGAACTTCGGCTTCGAAACAGCATTCATGAAACCAATGTCCTGTCAACCGTTTCAGAGTGCCAATTCCAAATTGTGTTCACATAAGCGATTCCAATACCCATGTAGAAAGTTATGCCCAGTTCTTTCACTAAAAGAATGAGAATAACCCGGAAGGGGTGAATATATTGGCGATGTTCGTGCACCCATATTACGACCTTGGGAGGTGTTCTCACGCCGAGATGACCACCACAACTTCCGATTGTTGTGATAGGCTGACTCTGTGTTGCGGCCCTACCTGTGATTCGCGTAATTGAGGGAAACGTTACTACTAGGAAACTTTGGAAATGGGGAGTTTGTCGACTGGAATTGTAATTTCGAGGGAGAATTGAACGATTTTCAACTTAGAAACAACGTCTTATTGTCGAAGGAAATAAAGGACGATGAGCGCCTTTGAGTGTCGATTCCGAATTGGGGTCTTATAAGTGATTGTGATAACCGTGCAGAAAGTTATGCCAGTTTGAGTGAAGGGGTGTCCATATGCGATCGCATAGAGAGATTGCGACTAGGCTCCCGAAGAGGAATTTGGGTGCCGGACTGAAAATATCTGAATATGATCTTGTGCTGACCGGTCGAAGTGTCGATTCCAAAATGGTGCCTCGCGGGCGGTTACGATCACGGGTGAAGAAATATCTGCATCTTACCAAAGGGGTGAGATATTCGTTACACTAGTACACCCGCTCTGAGGTGGAATTTCGGCCTCGGAACGGAATTATGTGAAACAAGCATCCTGTCGACCGCCTCGGTGTGCCGATTCCGAATTTTGGTCACTTAAGTGATTCTAATTCCCGGGTGGAAAGTTATGCCTAGCTCTTTCACTGAAGGGGTGAGAATAATCTGGAAGGAGTGAATAAATCGGTGATGTTCGTGCACCCATATTTACGACCTAGGGAGGCGTTCTTGCTTCGAGATGACAACAACTTCCGATCACTGTGATAGGATGACTCTGTGTTGCGGCCACACTAGTGATTCACGTAATCGAGGGAAACGTTGCACTAGAAAATCTTGGAAATGGGGAGTTCGTCGACTGGAATCGTAATTTTGGAGGGGAAAATGAAGGATTTTTGACTCAAAGACGATGTCTTATTGCCAATGGAAATAAAGGATGATGAGTGTCTCTGAGTGCCGATTCTGCATTAGGATCTTATAAGCGATTCTGATAACAGTGCGGAAAGTTATGTCCGTTTGAGCGAAGTGGTGTCCGTATGGGATCGCATCGGGAGCCTGCGACTAGACTCCTGGAGAGGAATTTGGGGGCTGGATCGAAAAACTCCGAATCTGACCTTGGGCGGACCGGCTCGAAGTGTCGATTCCGAATTGAGGCATCGCGGGTAGTTCCGATCGCCGGGCGAATAAATATTCGCATCTTACCAAAGGGGTGCGAAAATCAGTGTACTAGTACACACGCTCCGGGGTGGAATTTCGGCATCAGAATGGAATTCTGTGAAACCAGCGTCCTATCGACCATCTCGGAGTGTCGATTCCGAATTGTGGTCACATAAGCGATTTCCATACCCGGCGGAAAGTTATGCCCAGTTCTTTCACTGAAGGGATGAGAATAATCCGGAAGGGGTGAATATATTGGCAATGTTCGTGCACCCATATTACAACCTAGGGAGGCATTCTCGGGCCGAGATGACCACAACTTCTGATCACCCTGATAGGCTGACTCTGTGTTGCGGCCCCACCAGTTATTCCCGCAATCGAGGGAAACGTTACTGCTAGAAAACCTTGGAAACAGGAATTCGTTAGCTGGAATCATAATTTTGGATAGCGAAACGATATATTTTCGACTCAAAAATGGCATCTTATTGTTAAAGACAATAAAGGGTGATGAACGTCTCTGAGTGCTGATTCCGAATTGGGGTCTTATAAGCAATTTCGATAACCGTGCGAAAAGTGATACCCGTTTGAGCAAAGGGGTGTCCATATACGATCGTATCGGGAGCCTGCGACCAGGCACTCGAAGAGGAATTTGGGGGCCAGACCAGAAATCTCTGAATCTGATCTTGTGCCGACCGGGTTAAAATGTCGATTCTGAAATGGAGCCTCGTAGGCAATTTCGATTGTCGGGCGAAGAAATATCTATGTCTTACCGAAGGGGTGCGAGAATCGGTGTACTAGTACACACGCTCTGTAGTGGAATTTCGGCCTCAAAACATAATTCCACGAAACTAGCGTCCTGTCGACCATCTCGGAGTGTCGATTCCAAATTGCGGTCACATAAGTGATTCTGATACCCGGGCGGAAAGTTATGCTCAGTTCTTTCACTGAAGGGGTGAGAATAATTCGGAAGTGGTGAATATTTCGGTGATGTTCATGCACCCATATTTACGACCTGGGGAGACGTTCTCGTGCCGAGATGACCACAAGTTTTGATCGCCGTGATAGGTCGACTCTATGTTGCGGCCCCACCAGTGATTCGTGTAATCGAGGGTAACGTTACTTCTAGAAAACCTTGGAAACGGGAAGTTCGTCGGTTGGAATCACAATTTTAGAGGGTGAAATGAAGGATTTTTGACTCAGAAACAACATCTTATCGCCGAAGGCAATAAAGGACAACGAGCGCCTCTGAGTGCCGATTCCGAATTAGGGTCTTATAAGTGATTCCGATAACCGTACTGAAAGCTATGCCCGTTTGAGCGAAGGGGTATCTGTATGCGATCACATCGGGAGCCTACGACCAGGCTCCCGGAGAGGAATTTGGGCGCCAGACTGGAAATCTCTGAATCCGACCTTGTGTTGACCGGGTCGAAGTGCCAATTCCGAATTGGGGCCTTACGGGTGGTTCCGATCGTCGGGCGAAGAAATATCCGCGTCTTACCTAAGGGATTCCACAATCGGTGTACTAGTACACACGCTTCGGGAGAAATTTTGGTCTCAGAATGAAATTCTACGAAACCAGTATCATGTTGACCGTCTCGGTGTGTCGATTTCAAATTATGGTCACATAAGCGATTCTGATGTCCGGACGGAAAATTATGCCTAGTTCTTTCACTAAAAAGTGATAATAATCTATAAGGGGTGAATATATTGGCTAGCGATGTTCGTGCACCCATATCTAGGACCTGAGGAGACGTTCTCGTGTCGAGATGACCACAACTTCTGATCGCCGTTATTGACTAACTTTGTGTTGCGGCTCCACCAGTGATTCGCGTAATCGAGGGAAACTTTATTGTTAGAAAACCTTGGAAACAGAAAATTCGCCGACTAGAATCGCAACTTTGGAGGGCAAAATGAAAGATTTTCGACTCAAAAATGACATCTTATCGTCAAAGGCAATAAATGAGGACGTTCGCCTCTAAATATCGATTCCGAATTGGGGTCTTATAAGTGATTCCGATAATTATGCTGAAAATTATGTCCGTTTGAATAAAGATGTGTCCGTATGCGACGGCTGTACCTCCCCCTCCCTCCCTCTTGCTTGCTGCTGCCTGCGCTCCTCCTTCTGCTTCTCTGGGCAGTTCTGGTTCTGCCCTTGAGGCTGCTGCTGCTGGCGTTGGGCTCTCTTCTCCAGCTGCATCCATCTCTGCTCCAAGTGGTCTTGCTGCTGCTGGGCTACCCTCTGTTTCGTCCCCTTCTGCTGCTGGCCTTGGTCCTGTGCAGGCCCCTGCTGCTTGGGCTGCGCACTTGGCAGCTACACCTGGTGCCATGCCTGCGCACCCTAGCCACTGCTGGCCCGCCCCGTCATGGACCAGTGCATCTACCTCCTGCTGCTCCTCAGTCATCTACTGGAGTTCAGGAACCTCTCCCCGCCACTCTCACTACTGCTCCTCTCTCTTTTGCTCAGGTTTTGATGCAATCCATTTCTCCCCCAGTTATGTCCCTGGTTGCCCACGCACCAGCTGCTACTGATTCTGGTGAACCAGTTGCGTTTTTCTCTCTAGATGAGATCAAGACATCTTGCAAACCTCTTGAATTGGACATCATAGCCAGAACTCCCCAAGGCCACCCTCCTTTTGATGTGATCAGGTCTTAAATTCAAGTTGGAATTTCTGATCAGTGCCTTGGATGGCCGGCACTTGCTGCTGCATTTTCAGAACCAAGATGATTACCTCCAAGTCTTGCTCAGGGAATCCCTGCACATCCAGAGCAGGCCCTTTTGAATTTTAAGTGGACCATCAACTTCTCTCCAAATGAAGATAGTCCAATTGTCCCTGTGTGGATTGAGCTCCCGGGTCTCCCAACAAACTTCTACAATGCTATCGTGCTATGTTCTCTCGTTGCGAGCATCGGCCTTTTGCTCAAGGTGGATAGAAATACCTTGTATTTGGCATGCACTCATGCTGCTCGAGTTAATGTCCAGCTGGACATTTCTAAAAAGCTTCCACAACGCATCTGGGTAGGCTTGAGTGCAGATGGTTATTGGCTGCGGTCATGTATCCGGACCTTCCTCTCTTCTGGCCCTCTTGCAGGCGCCTTGGTCTCATGGCTTCCAAATGCAAGAAGAATCCTCCTCCTGATGGAGTCAGTGGTCCTCTTGAAAGGAATTTATCTCAAAGGACTGCTGCACCGCCCCCTCGGCAATCCAGTTCACGACAAGTTTGGTGTCCTATCCCACCTGCTGAGCATGCTCCCTCTGCCTCGGTGACTCCTTTGGACCTTGCTGGAGCTGCACTTGGTGCTTTGGGCACTGATGTTGCCCCCATTCACCAGGGTCATCAGTTAGATCTTGGTACAGACCAAGTGTTCAACATATGCCCCCTCAGAAATCTATCACGATCCCTGAAGCCGATCTTCAATCAGCTGCCAAGCTCTCCATGACGTTACTCCTGCAGTTGCTTCAATCAGTAATGATGATCATTCACATGTTTGCGGGCCTCCATCGCCTCAAGATGTATTGGCGTCTGCAGCAACCCATGCTAGCGTCTCTGTCTGCTTGAAGCACAGCAGTTCTGCTGTGTTTATAGCGCCCACTTCTTCTGCTGCTACTACCAACCAGCAGCCGCCCCTTGGTGGTTCTTCGGTTGTGGCTAAGGCTGTGGATCCCTCCGTCACCGGTTCAGATTGTGACGTGGCAGATCTGACCCAGAAGCACTCTCATCAGCCTCCATCTCCAGTTTGCTTGAACCCCGCTGCTCCGGCTTGGTCTTCCACTGCCCCGTCATCTGCCCAGCCTTCATCTTCCACAGAAGCTACTCGTAAACAACTAGCTGCAGCTCCTATCGATTCTGAAAACCTGAGGCTGGATCAGTTCCCTCCTCTTTCTGAACAGGTCACCCCTCGCTTGTCCTTTGCTCAAGCATTGCACCGGAAGGTCAAGGTAAAGGATCAAATGCCCATGGGCTCTTCCTCTGCATCTCAGGAGGGGGCTGTGTCCACTCTCAACATGACGACAATGACACTTCATCTGCTGAGAGCTTTGTAACCTCCATGTTATCTGCAAGTCCTCACTGTCCTAGGTTTTGAACCGGCTGGTCTTGTCAATTTCAGCAAGGTTCATGCTAATTGGGTTGGTGCTCATGGCACGGATCGCTCTAGGCCGGCTAGTAGATCTAAAGGCATTCAAACCAAAAGTTATGTGCGCAGGTCCAGCTCTACAAGTTCCCTCAACATCGGGACTGATTGGGCCTGCTCCTTTGGTCTGCTAGTTTCGGAATTCAGCAATGCATCTTATGTGTATTTTCTCTTGCTGTTTTGCTTTCCCTTGAACCCTCTGCGTAGGGCATCTCCAGCTTGTTCTTCGTTGCTTATGTACTATTCCTTTCATGCTTCTCATATATAAAACTATCTAGCTGATTACGACATCGGAGGTTCACTCTTTTGCCGTATCGGCCAAGATATTGTTTTACTAAAAAAAACTAGTACGTATGCTTCGGGGTGAAATTTTGACATCGAAACGAAATTCGTGTGAAACCAGCATCCAGTCGACCGTCTCGGAGTGCAAATCCGAATTATGATCAAATAAGCGATTTCGATACTCGGGCATAAACTTATACCAGTTCATTCACTGAAGGGGTGAGAATAATCTGGAAGGGGTGAATATATTGGCGATATTCGTGCACCCATATTTACGACTTTGGGAGGCATTCTCGCGCCAAGATAACCACAGTTCTGATCACCGTGATAGGCCGACTATATGTTGCAGCCTCATCAGTGATTTGCGCAATCGAGGGAAATGTTACTGCTAGAAAACCTTTGATACGGAGAGTTCGTCGGCTAGAATTGTAATTTTATAAGGCGAAACAAAGGATTTTCGACTCAGAAACGACGTCTTATCTCCAAAGACAAAAAAGAGCAACGAGCGCCTTTGAGTGCCGATTCTGAATTGGGATCTTATAAGCGATTTCGATTACCGTATGGAAGGTTATGCCCGTTTAAGAGAAGGGGTGTCCGTATGCAATCACATCGGGAGCCTGCAACCAGGCTCCCAGAGAGGAATTTGGGCATCGGACCAGAAATCTCTGAATCCAACCTTGTGTCGAATGAGTCGAAGTGCCTATTCCGAATTGGGGCCTCGCGGGACGTTCCGATCGTCGGGCGAAGAAATATCCCCATCTTACAGAAGGAGTGCGACAATCAGTATACTAGTACACACGCGCCAAGGTGGAATTTTGGTCTCCAAATAGAATTCTGTGAAACTAGTGTCTTGTCGACCGTCTCGGTGTGTCGATTTCGAATTGTGGTCACATAAGCGATTTCGATACCCGGGGGGAAAGTTATGCCCAGTTCTTTCACCGAAGGGGTAAGAATAATCCAGAATGAGTGAAATATCGATGATGTTCATGCTCCATATTTTTTACTTGGGGAGGCATTCCGCACAGAGATGACCACAAGTTCTGATCACCGTGATAAGCCGACTCTGTGTTGCGGCCCCATCGGTGATTCGCGTAATCAAGGGAAACGTTACTGCTAGAAAACCTTGGAAACAGGTAATTCGTCGGCAGGAATCACAAATTTGGAGGGCCAAACGAAGGATTTTCGACTCAGAAATGACATCTTATTACCAAAGGCAATAAAGGACGATGAGCGCCTCTAAGTGCCGATTCTGAATTGGGATCTTATAAGCTATCCGATAATCGTGCAAAAAGTTATGCCCGTTTGGGCGAAGGGGTGTCCGTATGCGATCGCATCGAGGGCTTGCGATCAGGCACCCGGAGAGGAATTTGAGCGCCAGACCAGAAATCTCCAAATCTGACCTTGTGCTGACGGGTCGAAGTGCCAATTCCAAATTGGGGCCTCGCGGGCAGTTCCAATCACCGGGCGAAGAAATATCAGCGTCTGACCGAAGGGATGTGACAATCGGTGTACTACACGCTCCGGGATGGAATTTCGGCCTCGGAACGGAATTTCACGAAATCAGCGTCTTGTCGACCGTCTCGGAGTGTCGATTCCGAATTGTGGTCACATAAGTGATTTTGATACCCGGGCGGAAAGTTATGCCCAGTTCTTCCATTGAAGGGTGAGAATAGTCCGGAAGGGGTGAATATATCAGTGATGTTCATGTACCCATATTTACGACCTGGGGATGCATTCTCGTGCCGATATGACAACAACTTTCGATTGCCGTGATAGGCCGACTCTGTGTTGCGGCCCAACCAATGATTTGCATAATCGATGGAAAAGCTTCTGCTAGAAAACCTTGGAAACGGGGAGTTCATCGGTTGGAATCGCAATTTTGAAGGTCTGGACAAAGGATTTTTGACTAAAAAATGACGTCTTATCGCCAAAGACAATAAAGGGCAGCGAGCACCTCTGAGTGTCGATTTCAAATTATAAGCTATTCCAATAAACGTGTGGAAAGTTATGTCCGTTTGAGTGAATGGATGTCCGTATGCGATCACATTGGGAACCTACGACCAAGCTCCCAGAGAGGAATTGGGCGTCAAACTGGAAATATGCCAATTTGACCTTGTACCGACCGGGTTGAAGTGTCGATATGAATTGGCGCCTCGCGGGAGGTTCTGATCATCGGGGGAAGAAATATCCTCGTCTTACCGAAGTGGTGCAACAATCGGTGTACTAGTACACACACTCCAGGGTGGAATTTCGGCCTCAGAACGGAATTCCATGAAACCAGCGTTCTGTCGACTGTCTCGGATTGTTGATTCCGAATTGTGGTCAAATAAGTGATTCTGATACCCGGACGGAAAGTTATGCCCAGTTCTTTCTCTGAAGGGTGAGAGTAATTCGGAAGGGGTGAATATATCGATGATGTTCGTGCACCCATCATTACGGCCTAGGGAGGCGTTCTCGCACCGAGATGACCGTAACTTCTGATCACCGTGATAGGCCGAGTCTATGTTGCGGCCCACCAGTGATTCACGTAATCGAAGGAAACCTTATTGCTAGAAAATCTTGGAAACATGGAGTTCGTCGACTGGAATCGCAATTTTGGCAGGCAAAACAAAGGATTTTTGACTCAGAAATGATGTCTTATTGCCAAAAGAAATAAAGTGCAATGAGTATCTCTGAGTGCCGATTCCGAATTAGGGTCTTATAAGCAATTCCGATAACCTTGTGGAAAGTTATGCCTGTTTGAGCGAAGAGGTGTCCGTATGCGATCACATCGGGAGCCTATGACCAGGCTTCCAGAGAGGAATTTGGGCGCCAGATCGGAAATCTGCAAATCTGACCTTGTGCCGACCAGGTTGAAGTGTCGATTCCGAATTGCCGTCTCACGGGTTGTTTGATTGTCGGGTGAAACAATATTTGTGTCTTACCGAAGGGGTACGACAATCGGTGTGTACTAGTACATATGTTCCGGGGTGGAATTTTGGCATCGAAATAGACTTCTGTGAAACCAGCATCCTAACCAGCATCCTATTGACCGTCTCTGTGTGCTGATTCCGAATTATGGTCACATAAGCGATTCTGATACCCAGGCGGAAAGTTATACCCAGTTCTTTCATTGAAGGGGTGAGAATAATCTGGAAGGTGTGAATATATCGGTGATGCTCGTGCTCCCATATTTTTGCCTTGGGGAGGCATTCTCGCACAGAGATGGCCACAAGTTCCGATCACTGTGATAGGTCGACTCTGTATTGCGGCCCCACCAGTGATTCGCGTAATCGAGGGAAACATTACTGCTAAAAAACCTTGGAAACTGGTAGTTCTTCGGCAAGAATCACAATTTTGGGGGGCTAAACGAAGGATTTTCGACTCAGAAATGACGTCTTAATTCCAAAGTCAATAAAGGCTGACGAGCGCCTCTAAGTGTCGATTCTGAATTGGGGTCGAATAAGCAATTTCGATAACCGTATGAAGTATTATGCCCGTTTGAACGCAGCGGTGTTCGTATGCAATCGCATCAGGGGACTGCGACTAGGCACCTGGAGAGGAATTTGAGTACCGGACCGGAAATCTCTGAATCTGACCTTTTGCCGATTGGGTCGAAGTGCCGATTCCGAATTGGGGCCTCGCAGGCAGTTCCGATCACCGGGCGAAGAAATATTCGTGTTTGACCGAAGGGGTGCGATAATCGGTGTACTAGTTCACACGCTCCGAGGTGGAATTTTGGTCTCGAAATGGAATTCCACGAAACCACTGTCCTGTCGACCGTCTCGGTGTGTCGATTCTGAATTGTCATTACATAAGCGATTCTAATGCCGGGCGGAAAGTTATGACCAGTTCTTTCACTAAAAAGGTGAGAATAATCTGGAAGGGGTGAATATATCGGCTAGCGAGTTCGTGCACCCATATTTACGACTTGGGGAGGCGTTCTCACGTGAGATGACCACAACTTCCGATCGCCTTGAGAGGCCGACTCTGTGTTGCGGCCCCACTAATGATTCTCGTAATCGAGGGAACGTTACTGCTAGAAAACCTTGGAAACGGGGAGTTCATCGGATGGAATCATAATTTTGAAGTGTAAAATAAAGGATTTTTGACTCAGAAATAACGTCTTATTGCCAAAGGCAATAAAGGGCAGTGAGCGCCTTTGAGTGCCGATTCCAAATTGGGTCTTATAAGTGATTCTGATAACCGTGCGGAAAGTTATTCCCGTTTGAGTGAAGGGGTGTCCGTACGCTATTACATCGGGAGCTTGCGACCAGGCTCCCAGAGATCTGCAAATCTAACCTTGTGCTGACCGGGTCGAAGAGCCGATTCCGAATTGCGCCTCGTGGGAGGTTTCGTTCACCAGACGAAGAAATATCTGCATCTTACCGAAGGGGTGCGACAACTGGTCTACTAGTACACAAACTCTAGAGTGGAATTTCGGCCTCAGAATGAAATTCTGTGATACCAGCTTTCTGTCGACCGTCTTAGTGTGTTGATTCTGAATTGTGGTTAAATAGGCAATTTCGATACCCGGGCGGAAAGTTATACCCAGTTCTTTCACTGAAGGGGTGAGAATAATCTGGAGGGGGTAAATATATCAATGATGTTCGTGATGTTGGCCCTTTTGGTACGGCAGCAAGCTAACCTAGAGGGGGGGTGAATAGATTTTTCTGAAATCTGAAATAGAAACTTAAATACAGAAAATTATCACTTGAAAGTTTGGTTAGTTGAGTGTGATAGAGAGTAGCAGTGCAGAAGTAAATAAACAATCACACAAAGAACACAAGGAATTTATCCTGGTTCGGCCCTTCCCACATGGAAGTCCTACGTCCAGTCCCCAAGCAATCTTTTAGAGTTTTACTAACCAAGGGTACGGTCCCCCTCAAGGACAATACAACACTCAGCACCCCAGCTGGTCTCCTTCCCTTTCTCGGGCAAGAAAGGCAGCCCACTTCTTTTACAGGTCAAGAAGCCAACTTCCTAGTACAAACCCCAGTGTGGTTCTACTAGACTTAAACCTCCAGCTAGGTTCTACACTGAGTATAGTCCCTCAGTTGGATAGAAATCTTTCTTAGAAAAGAAAGAACAAAACTAAGAGTTTTACAAGAATGGACTCTAGCCCAGAAACTCTCAGCGAAGGACCCTCCCATGAATTACAATGACCACAGAGGGAGAGTGAGGAGTCGAGAAGGAGATTGAAGCTTAAAGGCTTCAGACGCTTGAGCACTTCTTCTTGGGCTCGGGCTCTTTCTCTCTTCTCCTTTGAGTGTATCTGGAGTTCAGGTTCCTCACAGGATGTACACTCCTTTAAAGATCTTCAGAAAAGCTCTTATTTGGTTCTTTAGCCTTGCTTCATCTTTATATGAATAGCTTTGAATAGATCTGTTAAAGAGATCCGTTGGAACTCTTCTAGTCGTTGCTGATTTTTCTATTCTTCTCCTTCTGACTGTCAGCCACTTGGTGGTCTTCGAGGTCTACAACCATAGAAGAAGATGTTTAGATCAAAGAGTGTTTCTATTAAAAAAGGCTCATACTTCTGTGTTCCTGTTGCCACCCAGAAGTAGTAAGTAACCCATTTTTATTGACAGGAAAGAAGAGATCTAGAGAGATAAGCAAAAGATCTCCTGTCAGAAAGATAGAAGATTATGCAAATCAAAAATATTTGACTTTTCACTAGATGCCAAAATATTTTGAAATATAAAGGGATCCATATTTTTCAAGCAAATCGATGTTTAAGTGATCAAATCCATGTTTTCAAATAAATCGATGTTTGAGTGAAATTCATGTTAAAATCCATGTTTTCAAGCGAATCAATGTTTAAGTATAATCGATGTTTACTTAACGAATCGTTATGAGACTGAAATCGTTGTTTCACTTATGAAATAGATGTGAGACCAAAATCATTGTTCACATATGAAATCGATGTTTACCTAGCGAATCGTTATGAGACCGAAATCGTTGTTTCACTTATGAAATCGATGTTTGAGTGAAATCCATGTTCACAAGGGAATCGATATTTTCAACAGAATCCATGTTTTCAATAGAATCGATGTGGCACTTTGTGAACTGAAATCGATGTATATTGAATAGACATCGATTTGACTTTTCAGTACAAATCACATAGCAATAATGCCATAAATTATATTTATTAGAAAAATATGATATTAAATATATTTATAATATTTAATTAATCATAAGTTTTGTTATCACCAAAATATAAGGGTAAAATATAAGAGTGGTTCAACACGTGCACCATATTTACGACCTGGGGAGGCGTTCTCGCACCGAGATGACCGCAACTTCCGATCGCCGTGATAGGCGACTCTATGTTGCAGCCCTACCAGTGATTCGCATAATCGAGGGAAATGTTATTGATAGAAAACCTTGGAAACGAGGAGTTCGTCGGCTGGAATCGTAATTTTGGCGAGCGAAATAAAAAACTTTTTGACTCAGAAATGATGTCTTATTGCCAAAGGCAATAGTGCGCAACGAGCGTCTCTGAGTGCTGATTCCGAATTAAGGTCTTATATGCAATTCCGATAACTAGGCGGAAAGTTATGCCTATTTGAGCAAAGTGGTGTCCATATGCGATCGCATCGGGAGGCTACGACTAGGCTCCCAGAGAGGAATTGGGCGCCATACCAGAAATATGCAAATCTGACCTTGTGTCGACCGGGTCGAAAGTGCCAATTCTGAATTGGCAGCTCGCAGGAGGTTCCGATGGCCGAGTGAAAAAATATTCGTGCCTTACCGAAGGGGTGCGACAATCAGTGTACTAGTACATACGCTCTAGGGTGGAATTTCGGCCTCAGAACAGAATTCTAAGAAACCAACGTCCTGTTGACCGTCTTGGTGTGCCGATTCTGAATTTTGGTCACATAAGTGATTTCGATACCCGGGTGGAAAGTTATTCCCAGTTCTTTCACTAAAGAGGTGAGAATAATCTGGAAGGGGTGAATATATTGTTGATGTTAGTGCTCCCATATTTTCGACTTGGGGAGGCGTTCTCGCATAGAGCTGACCACAACTTTCGATCACCGTGATAGGCCGACTCTGTATTGCTGCCCCACCGGCGATTCTCGTAATCGAGGGAAACATTACTGCTAGAAAACCTTGGTAACAGCTAATTCATTGGTAGGAATTGCAATTTTGGGGGCCCAAACGAAGGATTTTTTTACTCAGAAATGATGTCTTATTGCCAAAGGCAATATAGGCTAATGAGCACCTCTGAGTGCCAATTCTGAATTGGAGTCTTATAAGCGATTTCGATAACCGTGCAGAAAGTTATTCCCATTTGAGCAAAGGGGTGTTCGTATGTGATTACATCGGGGGCTAGCGAGCAGGCACCCGGAGAGGAATTTGAGCGCCGGACCAGAAATCTCTGAATCTTACCTTGTGCCGGCCGGGTCGAAGTGTCGATTCCGAATTGAGGCCTCGCGGGCGGTTCCGATCACCGGGCGAAGAAATATCTGCCCATGACCTAAGGGATGTGACAATCGGTGTAATAGTACACATGCTCTGGGATGGAATTTCGACCTCGAAACATAATTTTGCGAAATCAGAGTCCTGTCGACCGTCTCGGAGTGTCGATTTCGAATTATGGTCACACAAGCGATTTTGATACCCGAGCGGAAAGTTATGCCCAGTTCTTTCACTGAAGGGGTGAGAATAATCCGGAAATGGTGAATATATTGGCGATATTCGTGCACCCATATTTACGACCTGGGGAGACGTTCTCCTACCGAGATTACCACAACTTCTAATCGTCGTGATAGGCTAACTCTGTGTTGCGGCTCCACCAATGATTCGCGTAATCGAGGGAACCGTTACTGCTAGAAAACCTGTGAAATGGGGAGTTCATCGACTGAAATTGCAATTTTTAAAGGTGAAACAATGGATTTTTGACTCAGAAATGACGTGTTTTCTCCAAAGGAAATAAAGAACAGCGAGCGCCTCTGAGTGCCAATTCCAAATTGGGATCTTATAATCGATTCCGATAACTGTGCGAAATATTATGCCGTTTGAGCGAAGAGGTGTTCGTATGCGATCACATCGGGAGCTTACGACCAGGCTCCCGGAGAGGAATTTGGGCGCCGGACCGAAAATCTGTAAATCTGACCATGTGTCGAGTGGGTCGAAGTGCCGATTCTGAATTGGAGACTCATGTGAGGTTCCATTCGCCAGGCGAAGAAATATCAGCATCTTACCGAAAGAGTGCGATAATCGGTGTACTAATACACACACTTCAGGGTGGAATTTCATCCTCTGAACGAAATTCCCTAAAACTAGCATCTTGTCGACCATCTCAAAGTGTCAATTCCGAATTGTGGTCAAATAAGTGATTCTGATACCCAGGCGGAAAGTTATGCCCAGTTCTTTCACTGAAGCGGTAAAAATAATCCGAAAGGGGTGAATATATCAACAATGTTCTTGCACCTATATTTACGACCTGGGGAGGCGTTCTCACACCGAGATGGCTACAACTCCAATCTACGTGATAGGCCGACTCTATGTTGCAGCCCCACCAGTGATTCTTGTAATCGAGGGAAACGTTATTGCTAGAAAACATTGGAAACAGAGAGTTCGTCGGTTGGAATAACAATTTTTACGAGCGAAACAAATGATTTTTGACTAAGAAATGACGACTTCTTGCCAAAGGCAAAAAAGGGCGTCGAGCGCCTCTGTGTGCCGATTCCGAATTGGGGCCTTATAAGTGATTCCAATAACCGTGCGGAAAGTTATGTTCGTTTGAGAGAAGGGGTGCCCATATGCGATCACATCGGGAGTCTGCGACCTGGAACCCGGAGAGGAATTTGGGCGCCGGACTGAAAATCTCCGAATTTGACCTTGTGCCGACCGGGTCAAAATTTTGATTCCGAAATGGGGCCTCGCGGGCAGTTCCGACTGCCAGGCGAAGACATATCCGCATCTTACTGAAGGGGTGCGACAATCGGTGTACTAATACACACGCTCCAGGATAGAATTTCGGCCTTGAAATGAATTTCATGAAACCAGTGTCTTGTCGACTGCCTCGGAGTGCAGATTCCAAATTGTGGTCACATAAGTAATTCCGATAACTAGACGAAATGTTATGCCCAGTTCTTTTAGTGAAGGTGTGAGAATAATCTGAAAGGGGTGAATATATCGGCGATGTTCGTGTACCCAAAA
This sequence comes from Colocasia esculenta, assembly GCA_014218235.1. Taxonomy (NCBI): domain Eukaryota; kingdom Viridiplantae; phylum Streptophyta; class Magnoliopsida; order Alismatales; family Araceae; genus Colocasia; species Colocasia esculenta. The sequence goes on along the minus strand of JACBKR010001599.1, from coordinate 18,118 downwards.
ATGACATCTTATCGCCAAAGGCAATAAAGGGCAATGAGCACCTCTGAGTGCCGATTCCAAATTGGGGTCTTATAAGCGATTCCGATAACCGTACGGAAAGTTATGTCCGTTTGAGCGAAAGGTTGTCCGTATGCGATCGCATTAGGAGCCTGCGACTAGGCACCCGGAGAGGAATTTGGGCACCGGACCGAAAATCTCTGAAATATGACTTTGTGCTGATCCGGTCGAAATGTCGATTATGAAATTCCACCTCGGAGCGTGTGTACTAGTACACCGATTGTTGAGCCCCTTCGGAAAGACTCAAATATTTCTTCGCTCGGAGATCGGAACCGCCCGCGATGCCCTAATTCGGCATCGACACTTCGACTCGGTCGGCATAGGGTCGAATTCAGAGATTTCCGTGTGGCGCGCAAATTCCTCTCCAGGAGGCTGGTCGCAGGTTCTCGATGTGATCCCATACGAACACCCATTCGCTCCAACGGGCATAACTTTTCGTATGATTATCAGAATCGCTTATAAGACCCCAATTCGGAATTGCCACTCAGAGACGCTCGTCGCTCTTTATTGCCTTTAGTGATAAGTCGTCATTTTGGAGTTGAAAATCCTTTGTTTTGACCTTCAAAATTGTGATTCTAGCTGACGAACTCCCCATTTTCAATGTTTTCTAGCAGTAACGATTCCCTCGATTACGCAAATCACTGATGGGCCGCAACACATAGTCGACCTATCACGATGATCGGTAGTTGTGGTCATCTCGGCGCGAGAACGCCTACCTAGGTCGTAAATATGGGTGCAAGAACATCGCTGATATATTCACCCCTTCCAAATTATTCTCACCCCTTCAGTGAAAGAACTGGGCATAATTTTCCGACCTGGTATCGAAATTGCTTATGTACCACAATTTGGAATCGAAACTCTGAGACGGTAGATAGAACGCTAGTTTCCCAGAATTCCATTCTGAGGTCGAAATTCCACCCCTGAGCGTGTGTACTAGTACACCGATTGTCGCACCCCTTTGGTAAGACGTAGATATTTCTTCGCTTGGCAAGCAGAACCTCCTGCAAGACCCCAATTCGGAATTGGCACTTCCACCTAGTCGACACAAGGTCAGATTTGGAGATTTCCAGTTCGGTGGCCAAATGCCTCTCTGCGAGCCTGGTCGCAGACTCCCGATGCGATCGCATACGGAGATGCCTTCGCTCAAATGGGCATAACTTTCTGCATGGTTATCTGAATCGCTTCTAAGACCCTAATTCGGAATCGGCACTCAGATGCGCTCATTGCCCTTTATTGCCTTTGTCGATAAGACGTCTTTTCTGAGTCAAAAATACTACATTTCTCCCTCTAAAATTGCAATTCCAATCGACGAACTCCATTTTCCAAGTTTTTCTAGTAGTAACATTTGCCTCGATTGCGCGAATCACTGGTGGGGCCGCAACACAGAGTCGACCTATCACGGCAATAAGAAGTTGTGGTCATCTCGGCGCGAGAATGTCTCCCCAGGTCGTAATATGGGTGCACGACCATCGCCGATATATTCACCCCTTCTGAATTATTCTCACCCCTTCAGTGAAAGAACTAGACATAAGTTTCCGCCTGGGTATCAAAATTGCTTATTTGATCACAATTCGGAATCAGCTCTCCGAGATGGTCGATAGGACCTTGGTTTCGCGGAAATCCATTCTGAGGCCAGAATTCCATTATGAGTCGAAAATCCCTCGTTTTGCCCTCCAAAATTATGATTCCAGCCTTCGAACTCCCCGTTTCCAAGGTTTTCTAGCAGTAACGTTTCCCTCAATAATGCGAATCACTGGTGAGGCCGCAACATCGAGTCAACCTATAATGGCGAAATGAAGTTGAGGTCATCTCAGCACAAGAACGCCTCCCTAGATTGTAAATATGGGTGCACGAACATCTCTGATATGTTCACCCCCTTCGGATTATTCTCACCCCCTTCAGTGAATGAACTGTGCATAACTTTCTGCCCGAGTATCGGAATCGCTTATGTGACCGCAATTTGGAATCGACACTCCGAGACGGTCGAAAGGATGCTGGTTTCGTGGATTTCCATTTTGAGGCCAAAATTCCACCCCAGAGCTTGTAGTAGTACACCGATTGTCGCATCCCTTTGGTAAGATGCAGATATTTATTCACTTAGCGATTGGAACCTCTTGTGAGGCCCCAATTCAGAATCGGCCCTTCAACCCAGTCGACACAAGGTCAGATTCGAAAATTGTCGGTCCGGCGCCGATATTCCTCTTTGGGAGCCTGTTCGCAGACTCCCGATGCGATTGCATACAGACACCGCTCCGTTCAAACTGGCTTAACTTTCCTCACGATTATCAGAATCACTTATAAGATCCCAATTCTGAATCAACACTCAGAGACGCACGGTGCCCTTTATTTCCTTTGGTGATAAGAGGTCGTTTCAAGTAAAAAATCCTTCATTTCGTCCTATAAAATTACGATTTTATCTGATGAACTCTCCGTTTCCAAGGTTTTCTTGCAGTAACGGTTCCCTCGATTGCGCGAATCATTGGTGGGGCTACAACACATAGTCAACCTATCTCGGCGATCGGAAGTTGTGGTCATCTCGGCGGGAGAACGCCTCCCCACGTCGTAAATATGGGTGCACGAACATTGCCGATATATTCACCCCTTCCAGATTTTTCTCACCCCTTCAGCGAAGAAATGGGCATAAGTTTCAGCCCGGGCATCGAATCGCTTATGTGACCACAATTCAGAATCGACACTCTGAGACGTTCGAAAGGATGTTGGTTTTGCAGAATTTCATTCCAAGGCCGAAATTCCACTCCGAGTGTGTGTATTAGTACAACCGTTTGTCACACCGCTTCGGTAAGATGCAGATATTTCTTTTGCCCGGTGATCCTTACCGCCCCCGAGGCCCCAATTCGACATTGGCACTTCGACTCGATCGACACAAGGTCAGATTCGAAGATTTTCATCGGGCACCCAAATTCCTCTCCAGGAGGCTGGTCGCAGGCTCTTGATTCGATCACATACGGACACCTCTTCGCTCAAACATGTATAACCTTTCGCACAGTTATCAGAATCACTTATAAAACCCTAATCAGAATCAACACTCAGAGGCGCTCGTCATCTTATATTGCCTTTAGCAATAAGACGTCATTTTTGAGTAAAAATTTCTTCATTTCTCCCTCCAATTGTGATTCCAGCGACGAACTCCTCGTTTCCAGGTTTTCTAGCAGTAACGTTTCCCTCGATTACACGAATCACTGGTGAGGCCGCAACACAGAGTCGGCCTATCACGGTGATGAGAAGTTGTGGTCATCTCTGCTCTTGAACACCTCCCAAAATCGTAAATATGGGTGCATGAACATTGCTGATATATTCACCCCTTCCAGATTATTCTCACCTATTCAGTAAAAGAACTGACATAACTTTCCGCCCGGGTACTAGAATCGCTTATGTGACCACAATTCGGAATCGAAACTTCGAGATGGTAGACAGGACGTTGGTTTCGTAGAATTATGTTCCAAGGCCGAAATTCCACCCCAGAGCGTGTGTACTAGTACATCGATTGTTCCACCTCTTCGGTAAGACGCAAATATTTCTTCGCTCGACGATCAGAATAGCCCGCGAGGCCCCATTTCGGAATCGACTCTTCCACCCGGGTGCCACAAGGTCGGATTCGGAGATCTCTGATCCGACGCCCAAATTCCTCTTTGGGAGCGTGGTCGCAGGCTCCCGATGTGATCACATACGAATATTCCTTCGCTCCAACGGGTATAACTTTCCGCACGGTTATCAGAATCTTTTATAAGGCCCCAATTCGGAATCGGTACTCAGAGGCGTCGTCGTTCTTCCTTGCCTTTGGCGATAAGGCGTCATTTCTGAGTAATAAATCCTTCTTTTGGCCTCCAATTGTGATTCCAGCCGACGAACTCCTCATTTCCAAGGTTTTCTAGTAGTAACGTTTCCCTCGATTATGTGAATCACTGGTGGGGCCGCATCACAGAGTCAGCCTCTCACGGCGATCGGAAGTTGTGGTCATATTGGAACGAGAATGCCTCCCCAGGTCGTAAATATCGGTGCATGAACATCGCTTATATAGTCAGCCCTTTTGGATTATTCTCACCCCTTCAGTGAAAGAACTGGGCATAACTTTCTACCCAAGTATCAGAATTGCTTATGTGACTACAATTCGGAATCGGCACTCCAAGATGGCCAACAGGACGTTCATTCACGGAATTCCATTTCGAGGCCGAAATTCCACCCGGAGCGTGTATACTAGTACACCGATTGTCGCACCTATTCGGTAAGACACATATATTTCTTCGCCCGGTGATCAGAACTGCCCGCAAGGCCATATTTGACCTCAGAACTTCGACCCGGTCGGCACAAGGTCCGATTCGGAGATTTCCGGTCCGACGCCCAAATTCCTCTCCGGGAGATTGGTCGTAGGTGTAGACGCGAGATTTGGCCCGTCCCCGCATGGCTCTTTGGCCCAATAAGACCCGTTTGACCGTTTGTTGACTTGCCTCGGATGCCATGTAGACGGCAGCATCGATGGCCGCCGACTACTGGTTGACGGCATAGGCCCTTGACGTTGACCTATCTAGACGTCCACATCGTTGGACGTCCGCATGCGGTTGGCAGCAGGATCTCTGAATGTCAACCTGGTTTATTTGGTCTGCGCAACTACCCCGAGAATATAGCCCACTTGCGCCTTTCTCTCGGCCATGCACCGCATGGGGCTGTTCCCAACGGGTATATGGGCCACCTTGGCACCCCTTAACCCAGTAAAAATCTATTTGGCCTCTCCCCATTGGTTGGAGCTATTAGATTTGGATTGCCAAGTGTACAAGTGTGTTTCTTCACACTTGAGGATCCAAGGCTGCTGCGCTCGACCCCCACTGCCTATTAAACACTCCCTTGAGCCCTCTAAGCAGGGGGGGAGGCTGGACGTCCACATGCTGATGCTTTGAGAGAGAGAGAGAAATTACACCCAAGCTTCCACAACTCCAACTCTTCTTCCTCTCACACCTTGGGACGTTCAGGAGGCTTCTTTTGGAGCTGGAGGAGCTTTGCAAGGAAGCTACATCGCCTGCAAACGAGGATCAACTCCCCACTCTTCCTCTCTTTCATTTCTTCTTTCCTTAATAGTTGCATGTCACACACACCCTCCCACTCACTCTAGGCACGTAGGTCACTTCTCTACACACCTAGAAAGGGGTTTCCCAACCAAAAACGGAGGGAAGAAGGGTGGTCATAGCACTTGGCCACCCCTCTTCTCAAGTCTGCAACTGGTATGGGACTCACCTTTTGGGCTGTCTCTTTCCGTTTTGAACATTTACTACTCTTCCTTTAGACTTATAGAGTGTCTCTTTGTGGCAGGAACAATTCGCAGAAGACCGCGGAGCTCTTCTTCTTTGGCCGGCCGAAGGAGAAGAAGTTGAGGCCCCGTCTCCATCCGTTGCGTGAGGCCGCTGCGTGAACGTGATCAACACCTTCCTTGGGCACAGGTAAGGCCCTGTCGATCACAAAACTCCCCTTCTTTCTTCTGGTTATCCTTGTTCTCTCTTCAGTCTAACTAGTCAATCGAAGAGTCAACGGGGTCAACTAGAGACCCACTCATCGCCATCGAGGGATGCCAACGACGTTCGTCACTTCCAGAGGACTCCTCGACGCACACGGTTGTCCGAGGAGCCACGAGAAACGGATCGTCCACAGCAGGCTGCCAGTGCAATCGCATACGGACACCCCTTCGCTCAAATGGGCATAATTTATCGCACGGTTATCGGAATCACTTATAAGACCCTCATTCAGAATCGGCACACAAAGGCGCTCGTCACCCTTTATTGCCTTCGGCAATAAGACGTCATTTCTGAGTCAAAAATCCTTTTCTTCGCCCTCTAAAAATGTGATTCCAGCCTACGAACTCCCTATTTCTAAGGTTTTCTAGCAGTAACATTTTCCTCGATTACGCGAATCACTGGTGGGGCTACACCACATAGTCGGCCTTTTTCGTAGATCTGAAGTTATGGTCATCTCGGCATGAGAACACCTCCCCGGTCGTAAATATGGGAGCACATCGCTCCAATGAAAGAACTGGGCATAACTTTCCGTCCGAGGATTAGAATTAATCACATATGTGACCACATTTCTGAATCGGCACTCTGAGACTGTCGACAGGACACTGGATTCACAGAATTCGTTTCGAGGTCGAAATTCTACCATGGAGCGTGTGTACTAGTACACCGATTGTCGGGCCCCTTCGGTAAGACGTGAATATTCTTCGCCCGACGATCGGAACCGCCCGCGAGGCCCCATTTTGGAATCGACACTTCGACCCGGTTGGCACAACTTTGGATTCATAGATTTTCGGTCCAGCGCCCAAATTCCTCTACGGGAGCCTGGTCACAGGTCTCGATGCGATCACATACGGACACCCCTTTGCTCAAGCTAGCATAACTTTCCCCATGGTTAATGGAATCGCTTATAAGACCCCAATTCGGAATCGGCACTCAGAGGCGCTCGTCTCCGTTAATTGCCTTTGGCAATAAGACATCGTTTCTAAGTTGAAAATCCTTTGTTTTTCCCACAAAATGGTGATTCCAACAGATGAACTCCCCATTTCCATGATTTTCTAGCAGTAACGTTTCCATCGATTACGCGAATCACTGGTGGGGCTGCAACATAGAGTCGGTCTATCATGACGATCGGAAGTTGTGGTCATCTCAGTGCGAGAACGCCTCCCTAGGTCGTAAATATGGGTGCAGGAACATTACCGATATATTCACCCCTTCCGGATTATTCTCACCCCTTCAGTGAAAGAACTTGACATAACTTTCTGCCCGGGTATCGGAATCGCTTATGTAACCACGATTCATAATTGAAACTTCGAGACGGTCGACAAGATGCTAGTTTTGTAGAATTCCATTCTGAGGCCAAAATTCCACCCTAGAGCGTGTGTACTAGTACACCGATTGTCGCACCCCTTTGGTAAGACATGGATATTTCTTCGCTCGGCTTTCGGAACAACCAGCGAGGCCCCATTTCGGAATCAACTCTTCCACCCGGTCGGTACGAGGTTGGATTCGTAGATTTCTGGTCATGTGCCCAAATTCCTCTCCGGGAGTCTAGTTGCAGGCACCCGATGCGATCGCATACGGACACCCCTTCGCTCAAGAGGGCATATGTGATGGAACGCCTTGCTCAAGCCCGTTAAACTGGTAACAAGCCTGACCCGAGTCCGTATCCCGCTAACGGGCCGAAGCCTCGCAAGGGATACCACACCATAGTCCGTGAAAATACAAAGGAACACACCATTTCATATATATATATCACAAGTTTACATAGCCACATTTTCAACATAAAAGAAAGGTACAAGAGCCTGGGGCATACCTCGAGGTACAACAGAAGAAAGTAAACAAACTAACTACACTACTGGAGGTGCTGACCCCACACCGTTGCGACGCGGCTCCGAACTGGACGACGGTAGAGAAACGTCCTCCTCGCCCTCACCTGTGGGGGTAGGGGTGAGCCTCGCTAGTCACTGGCTCAGTAGGGAACTCCCCCAAACACCGAGCAAACTAAAACACAGGTATGAAAGTAATAAACTGTGCTAGCAATTTATAAAACAATTGAGCAAGTTATTAACGCTGTAAATATACTTATCGTTTGCCGACTACTCAAAACCACTATAATAAGTAAACAACTATAATAAGTAAACGGCAAACCCAAATAGTGTACTAGCTAAAGTAGAGTTCGCCACACGCGAGCCACGTAAACTGGTTCGCGACACCAGTAACTGACTCGGACAACACACACAGGTCTACCTCTCAGTCTCGCAGCCACAGACGAAAGGTCCAGTTGCCGCTCCACGTGAAAAGGTCAAGTAACTGTGGAGACCAACTAAACACCACCACCTTCAGACCACACGGTCACAGGCCCATGCCTGGCCCCTCTGGAGACCCTGGCCTAGGCTCTCTAGAGTGAGGCACTAGAAAAGGACTAGCTGGGGACCAGTGTCGACTACTGGTGTTCGTACCCCAACTAAGAACGCGCTACAAGTGACTAGAAACAAACACTAGAGTCATTGTCCCACTGTCGTCTTTCCCTCAGCGGACATACAACTCAAACACAGGAGTGAGGGTGTCTAGGTCAGACGACACAGACCTCGACGGTACAGCACAAGTACCGGGACAAAGCCCCGAGCTAACAGCCTGGCTCACAGAGAATCTGGGACACCCAACTGGAGAGGTAACCACGTTAGGCGTCGTACTACTCGCCACATACACAAAACCACGTGCACGTCACACCAACCACGTGAAAACTCGCACAAATCTCGTGCATTAATAGTTCACCACACGTGAACACCAGTAAACACGTAAAGAACTAGCTAGCTGCGTACCTTGTACGCTAGTCACAGAAACTTCATGCACCCAGTGCACCACAGATGTCAACACACCACTCGTTACCTTTAAATATTCAATATAGCAACATTAAATAAATGCATACTGGCGGCAACATTGACTGCCGTCGATGAGATGTAAAGGGCAAGGTATCTGGCCGTCAATCTCCCAGCTGAAGAACCTGGCGTCAATCGATGTTGACGCCAAGCTCCTCGGCTCCAGTTCCTGCAGAAACCCTAACCGATCCTACAGGCATTCTCGGTCCTGAAACCATCGGAAAAACATGAGGAAACACTTCCTCTACCATGCATGCATCTTAATTAAACCAAACAACATGCATTACTCGTTAATTACTCAAACCACCCATTTATCCATATGGAGTACCTTTACCCAAAAACATGATTACCATGCAGATTCATGCGTTCCAGATGCATTATCACAACCAGAAGGAGCTAAAAGGGATCATTCCCTACCTCGAGACGCACTTAAACCTCCTAAATCCTCCCGATTCGCACCAAACCCTCTGCGGGCTCCTACGAAGATCACACCTCGCCTCGGCGTTTCCTTATCCAATTCGTCACCGCCTCACATTCCACGATCCCCCAACTAACCTCCTGCAACCATTAGAAGCCGTGGGGAAGCCAGAGCATGAAAGTAGGGCGAAGAAGAGGGTGAACAGAGTGAGAAAACTGTCCTCGGGTGAACCTATATCCTGCAGGTCACACAGGTTGGCGTCAACCCTGCTGTCACCAATCAGACCATCAAGGTTAGACGTCCATATCCCCTGTCGCCAAGTTCATAGAGTAAACGTCCAATACATGGATGCCAAGCCAGTCAACGACCACCCCTGGCCGTCAACCTCTAATCACTGCAACAAGTCCTATCTTGTTTCAGGACTAACCTGCGCGCACCACACATCCAAACCACACTGGCCTCACGATGGCCACCACACAACCTAAACACAGGATCCACGAAGATCCAAAAAACACGCGACGTTACATTACTATCATCTAAAAAGAAATTTCAACCTCGAAATTCATAACACAACTCAAACATAAACAACTATAATATACACATTTTTACAAGTACTATCATCTAAAAAGAAATACAAAACCTCATTCAAACAGATAGGGATACCCTTGGCCATTTCCTCGGCTAACTCCCAGGTATCCTCACCTCCCAACTTATTTTCCCATCTTACTTTAGCTAACTCAACTTCTTTATTTCTCAACCTCTTTATCTTACGATCAGTAATCTGCATCGGGTATTCTGGCATTGTCATATCCGGTCTCAATTCACCACCTTGATAACTGATTATATGAGCTGGATCCTCAATGTACTTCCTTAACATAGAAAACATGGAAAATATCATTAACATCCGCAAAATCGACTGGCAATCAAGTCTATAAGTCGTTTCCCCAATCCTTTCTAATACCTGGAAAGGTCCTACATATCTTGAGCTTAATTTTCCAGTCTTACCAAATCTCATAATACCTTTACTTGGGGATACCTTTAGAAAGACAAATATCCTACTTCAAACTGAAGTGGTCTCCTCCGATTATCAGCATAACTCTTTTGCCTGCTTTGAGCTGCCTGCAATTTTTCTTTGATAAGTTTTACTATTTCTGTGGTTTGCTAAATCAATTCAGGACCCACCATCTGCCTTTCTCCCACTTCATGCCAGTTTAATGGGGTTCTACATGGCCTTCCATATAAAGCTTCATATGGTGTCATCCCAAGACTGTATGGTAACTATTGTTATAGGCAAACTCAACTATGCCCAAATGATGCTCCCAGCTACCTCCCCATATTAAACAGCAAGCCCGGAACATATCCTCAATTGTTTGGATAGTTCTTTCTGTCTGACCATCTGTCTGAGGATGATATGCAGAGCTATACCTCAATTCAGTACCAATTACCTTTTGCAAACTTCTCCAAAAACCAGAAGTAAATCTTGGATCTCTATCAGACACAATAGTCTTCGGAATACCATGCAGTGGAACAATTCTTTCAACATAAACTTTTGCTAATCTATCCACTGTCCAAGACATACTTACTGCCACTAATCTGCACACCTTGGTAATCTGTCAACAAATACCCATATTCCATTATGCCCGGAACTCGATCTGGGTAAGCCTGCCACAAAGTCCATGGCAATATCACCATTTCCACATTGGAATGGGCAACGGTTGCAATAGACCTCCAGGCTTCTGGTGTTCCGCTTTGATTTACTGACAGATAGCACACCTTGCAACAAACTCTACTATTTCTTTCTTCATATGAGGCCACCAAAAATATTTCTTTAAATCCTGATATATCTTAGTGCTACCTGGATGGATAGTGTATCTGGATTTATGAGCCTCTTCCAATACTCGCTGCTTTACCTCTCTTTCTACTGGTACAAATAACCTGCCTCTGAGTCTGACCACACAGTTATCATCAATAGCAACTCCTTCCATTTTTACAATCTCAACTAAATTCACATCTGCTCTCTGAGCCTCAACAATTTGCCAATATAAGGACGGCTCTACAGTACTACTGGCTAGTACTGCCCGTCGCTGACTATTTGGCATGTACAATGAATTCTCTGCTATTTCCTCGTACAATTTCCATTCTTTTATCATCATCTGGCTTAAATATGCCTTTCTGCTTAAAGCATCGGACACAACATTGGCCTTATCCGGACGATAAGCCAAACTGAAATCATAATCTTTAAATATTCCATCCATCTGCGTTGATGGAGATTTAAATCTTTCTGCGAGAAGATATACTTCAAGCTTTTATGATCTGTAAAAATCTCAAATCTCTCGCCATACAGATAATGCTTCCACATTTTCAAGGCAAACACAACTGCTTCCAGTTCTAAATCATGGGTGGGATAATTCTCTTCTGCCGGCTTCAACTGCCTGGACGCATAGGCTATCACTTTACCATACTACATAAGCACTGTGCCAAGTCCTCTCTTTGAAGCATCTATATACAACACAAAACCACCACTTCCTGCTGGTAATGCCAATATAGGTGTTGTTGTAAGTCTTTTCTTCAATTCATAAGCTTTTCTGGCATTCACCGGACCACACAAATGGCACACCCTTCCTGGTTAATTTAGTCATGGGTGCCGCAATCTTAGAAAAATCTTGTATAAAGCGCCTATAATAACCTGCCAATCCCAGAAAGCTTCTAATCTCAATAATTGTCTTAGGCACTTCCCATTTCATCACTGCTTCCACTTTACTTGGGTCCACTGCCACTCCTTTTGCTGAGATGACATGACCTAAAAATTGAATTTCTTTCAGCCAAAATTCACACTTACTGAACTTGGCAAAGAATTGATTATCCCTTATAATTGCAGAGTAAACCTCAAATGAGCTGCATGCTCCTCTTCAGATGCTGAATAAATCAGAATATCATCGATAAAGACCACAATAATTGGTCCAAATACAGATGAAAAATTCTATTCATCAGATCCATAAATGCTACAGGAGCATTGGTCAGCCCAAATGGCATAACCACAAACTCATAGTGACCATATCTAGTTCTGAATACTGTTTTATCTATATCTTCTTCCTTAATTCTCAACTGATGGTACCCGGACCTTAAATCAATTTTAGAAAACACTTTTGTTGACTGCACTTCGACCTGGTCGGCACAAGTTTGGATTCAGAGATCTACGGTCTGGTGCCAAAATTCCTCTGTGAATCACTGGTGGGGCTGCAACACAAATTCATCCTATCACGGTGATCAGACTTTGTGGTCATCTCGGCGCGAGAATGCCTCCCCAAGTCGTAAATATGGGTGCATGAATATCGCCGATATATTCACCCCTTCCGGATTATTCTTACCCCTTCAGTGAATGAACAGAGCATAACATTCCGCCCGGGTATCGGAATCGCTTATGTGACCACAATTCGGAATCGAAACTTCGAGACGGTCGACAAGACTCTAGTTTCGCATAATTTCATTTCTAGGCCAAAATTCTATCTCGGAGTGTGTGTACTAGTACATGGATTGTCGCACCCCTTCGGTAAGACGCGGATATTTCTTCACCCGGTGATCAGAGTAGCCCGCGAGGCCCCATTTCGAAATCAACTCTTCCACCGGTCAGTACATGGTCGGATTCGAAGATTTCCGGTCTGGCGCCCAATTTACTCTCCGGGAGCCTAGTTGCAGGCTCCCGATGCGATCGCATACGGACACCCCTTCACTTAAACGGACATAACTTTCCGCACAGTTATCGGAATCGCTTATAAGGCCCCCATTCGAAATCGGCACTCAGAGGCACTCGTCACCATTTTTGCCTTCGGCAATAAGAGGTCGTTTCTGAGTCAAAAATCATTTTCTTCGCCCTCCAAAATTGTGATTCCAACCACGAACTCTCCATTTCCAAGATTTTTAAGAGTAACGTTTCCCTCGATTACACGAATCACAGGTAGGGCCGCATCATAGAGTCGGCCTATCACGGCGATCAGAAGTTGAGGTCATCTTGGCGGGAGAATGCCTCCCCAGGTCGTAAATATGGGTGCACGAACATCGTCGATATAGTCACCCCTTCTGGATTATTCTCACCCTTTCTGTGAAAGAACTGGGCATCACTTTCCGCCTGGGTATCGAAATTGCTTATTTGACCATATTCAGAATCGACACTCCGAGACGGCCAACAGGATGCTGGTTTCATGGAATTCTGTTATGAGACCAAAATTCCAGCCCGGAGCGTGTGTACTAGTACACTGCTTGTCGCACCCCTACGGTAAGATGCAGATATTTCTTGGCCCGACGACTAGAACCGCCAGCGAGGCCGCAATTCGGCATCGGCACTTCGACCCGGTTGGCTCAAGGTTAGATTCAAATTCTGGTCTGGCGTCAAATTCCTCTTCGGGTGTTGGTCGCAGGCTGCCTGTTCGATCGCATACGGACGCCCCTTCGCTCAAACGGACATAACTTTCCGCACAGTTATCGGAATCGCTTATAAGGCCCCCATTCGAAATCGGCACTCAGAGGCACTCGTCACCATTTTTGCCTTCGGCAATAAGAGGTCGTTTCTGAGTCAAAAATCATTTTCTTCGCCCTCCAAAATTGTGATTCCAACCAACGAACTCTCCATTTCCAAGATTTTTAAGAGTACGTTTCCCTCGATTACGCGCATCACTGGTGAGGCCGCAACACATAGTCGGCCTATCACGGAGATCGGAAGTTGTGGTCATCTCGGCGCGAGAATGCCTCCCCAGGTCGTAAATATAGGTGCACGACCATCGCCGATATATTCACCCCTTCCAGATTATTCTCACCGCTCCAATGAAGAACTGGGCATAACTTTCTGCCCAGGCATCAGAATCGCTTATATGACTACATTTCAGAATCGACACTCCGAGACAATAGACATGATGCTGGTTTCGCAATTTTCATTCCGAGGCCGAAATTCCACCCCGGAGCGTGTGTACTAGTACACCGATTGTCGCATCCCTTGGGTAAGACGCAGATATTCTTCGCCTTGCGATCGGAACCGTCCGCGAGGCCCCATTTCAGAATCGACACTTTGACCTAGTCGGCACAAGGCGGATTAGGAGATATCCGGTTCGGCGCTCAAATTCCTCTCTGATAGACTGGACGCAGGCTCTCGATGTGATAACATACGGACACCCCTTCGCTCTAATGAGCATACTTTCCGCACGGTTATCTGAATTGCTTATAAGACCGTAAATCGGAATTGGCACTCAGAGGCGTCATCGCCCTTTATTTCCTTTTGCGATAAGTTGTTGTTTCTGAGTAAAAAATCCTTCATTTCTCCCTCTAAAATTGCGATTCCAGCTGACGAACTTCCCGTTTCCAAGGTTTTCTAGCAGTAATGTTCCCTCGATTGTGCGAATCACTGATGGGGCTGCAACACAAAGTCGGCCTATCAAGGAGATCGAAAGTTGTGGTCATATCAGCATGAGAACGCCTCCCCAAGTCTTAAATATGGGTGCACGAACTTCGCTGATATATTCACCCCTTCCGGATTATTCTTACCCCTTCAGTGAAAGAACTGGGAATAACTTTCTGCCCAGACATCAGAATCACTTATGTGACCATAATTCGGAATCGGTACTCCGAGACAGCCCACAGGATGCAAGTTTCGTGGAATTCGGTTCCCAGGCCGAAATTCCATTCCGAAGCTTGTGTACAAGTACACTGATTGTCACACCCCTTCGGTAAGACGAGGATATATCTTCGCCTGGCAATCAGAACCATCAGCGAGGCCCCATTTCGGCATAAGGTCAGATTCGGAGATTTTCGGTCTGGTGCCAAAATGTCTCTCCCTGAGTCGATTCGCAGGCTCCCGATGCGATTGCATACGGACACCCCTTCACTCAAACGGGCAAACTTTCCGCAGGGTTATTGGAATCACTTATAAGACCCTAATTCAGAATTGACGCTCAGAGGCGCTCGTTGTCATTTATGCCTTCGGTGATAAGGCGTCGTTTCTGAGTCGAAAATTCTTCGCTTCGCCCTCCAAAATTGCGTTTTCAGCTGACGAACACCCCGTTTCAAGGTTTTCTAGCAGTAACATTTTCATCGATTATGCTAAACACTGGTGGGGCCGCAACACAGAGTTGGTTTATCACGGCGATCTGAAGTTGTAGTCATCTCGACGCTAGAACGCCTCCCAATTCGGTGGAGAACATTGCTGATATATTCACCCCTTCTGGATTATTCTCACCCCTTCAGTGAAGAACTGGGCATAACTTTCTGCCTGGGTATCGGAATCGTTTATGTGACCACAATTCGGAATTGACACTCCGAGACGGTTGAAAGGACGCTAGTTTTGCAGAATTCTGTTCTGAGATCGAAATTTCACCTTGGTGCATTTGTACTAGTACACCGATTATCGCACCCCTTTAATAAGACGCGGATATTTCTTCGTCCGATGATCAGAACCACCCGTGAGTCCCAAATTCGGAATCGCCAATTCGACTCCGTCGGCACAAGGTCGGATTCTGTATTTTCGGTCCGACGCCCAACTTCCTCTCCGGGAGCTTGGTCGCAGGCTCTCGATGTGATCGCATGCGAACACGCCTTCGATCAAACGGGCATGACTTTCCGCACAGTTATCGGAATCGCTTATAAGACACCAATTCAAAATTGGTACTTAGAGGCGCTCGTCGTCCTTTATTGTCTTTGGTGATAAGACGTCATTTCTGAGTGGAAACTCCTTCATTTTCCCCTAAAATTGTGATTCCAACCGACGAGCTCCTCATTTCCAAGGTTTTCTAGCAGTAACGTTTCCCTCGATTACGCGAATCACTGGTGGGGCCGTAACACAGAGTCGGCCTATCATGGAGATCGGAAGTTGTGATCATCTCGATGCGAGAACACCTCCCCAGGTCATAAATATGGGTGCACGAACATCACCGACATATTCAACTCTTCCGGATTATTCTCACCGCTACAGTGAAAGAACTAGGAATAACTTTTCGTCTGGACATCGAATCGCTTATGTGACCACAATTCGAAATCGGCACTCCAAGACGGTCGACAAGATGCTTGTTTTGAGGAATTCTATTTGAGGCCTAAATTCCACCCCATAACGTGTGTACTAGTACACCGATTGTCGCATTCCTTCAGTAAGACGTGAATATTTCTTCGCCTAGCAATCGGAACCGCCTGCGAAGCCCCAACTCGAAATCGGCACTTGGACCCGGTTGGCACAAGGTAGGATTCTAAGATTTCCGGTCTGGCGCGAAAATTTCTCTCCCGAAGCCTAGTCGCAGGTTCCCAATGTGATCGCATACGGACACCACTTCGCTCAAATGGGCATAACTTTCCGCACAGTTATTATATTCGCTTATAAGAACCCAATTCGGAATCAGCACTCAGAGGCGCTCGTCTCCCTTTATTGCCTTTGGTGATAAGACGTTGTTTCTGAGTCAAAAATCCTTCGGTTTGCCCTCCAAAATTGCGATTCCAGCCGAAGAACTCCTGTTTCCAAGGTTTTCTACCAGTAACGTTTCCCTCGATTATGTGAATCACTGGTGGGGCCGCAACACAGAGTCCGCCTATCACGGCGATCAGAATTTGTGGACTTCTCGGTGCGATAATGCCTCCCAAAATTGTAAATATGGGTGCTCGAACATCACCGATATGTTCACCCCTTACGGATTATTCTCACCTCTTTAGTGAAAGAACTGGGCATAACTTTTCACCCGATTATCGGAATCGCTTATGTGACGATAATTCGGAATCGACACTCCAAGACAGTCGACAGGACGCTGGTTTTGCAGAATTTCATTCCGAGGTCGAAACCCCACCCCAGAGCGTGTGTACCAGTACACTGATTGTCGCACCCCTTCAGTAAGTCGCGAATATTTCTTCGCCTGAAGATCAAAACCGCCCGCGAAGCCCCATTTCAGAATCGGCACTTCGACCCGGTCGGGACAAGGTCGGATTTGGAGATTTCCGATCCGGTGCCCAAATTCCTCTCTAATAGTCTTGTCGCATGCTCCCAATAAGACATAACATTCCTTACGGTTATCGAAATCGCTTATAAGATCTCAATTCGGAATCGGCACTCAGAGGCGCTCGACGCCCTTTTTTGCCTTTGACAGTAAGACATTGTTTCTAAGTAAAAAATCATTCGTGTCGCCCTCTAAAATTATGAGTCTAGCCGACGAACTCCCATTTTCCAAGGTTTTCTAGCAATAATGTTTCCATTGATTACGCAAATCATTGGTGGGGCCCTAACACAGAGTCGGCCTATCATGGCAATCAGAAGTTGTGGTCATCCGACGTGAGAACGCCTCCCCAGGTCGTAAATATGGGTGCACGAACATCGCTGATATATTCACCCCTTCTAGATTATTCTTATCCCTACATTGAAAGAACTAGGCATAACTTTTCGCCCGAGTATCGGAATCGATTATATGACCCCAATTTGGAATTGGCACTCCAGACGGTTCACAAGACGCTGGTTTCGTGAAATTTCGTTCCGTGAACGAAATTTTACCCGGAGCGTGTGTACTCGTACACCGATTGTCGCATCCCTTCGATAAGACGCAGATATTTCTTCGTCCGGTGATCGAAAATGCTCGCAAGGCCCCAATTCGGTATCGGAACTTCGACCCGATCGACATAAGGTCGGATTCAGAGATTTTCGATCCGACATCCAAATTGCTCTTCGAGAGCCTAGTCATAAGCTCTCGATACGATCGCATATGGGCACGCTAACCTACTACTATGGCACAATATATACGATCTGCCCCATATGACACTCAATTTTACTTAGAGAGAGAGATAGAATTACAAAGTGACCCTTCTTTTTTGGCCTTATCAGTAAAATATCTCTACTCTTAAAATTAAAAAAAAACATAACAAAGAAAAAATAAACTCTTGGCAAAAAGCCCAACCATTCAACCTAACAAACTACAGTTTATTGAACCAACAAAAACCCACAAATTGACTAAAACATATATGAAAAATAAGAAATGATCTTCATCATTAGATATATTAACCCCTTAATGATATACATGTAACCATACATATAATAGTACGAGTGCCGTGCAAAAGAAGTGCATATAATATATTTGGCTATAAGGTTATATATATATATAATTATCAATTCTAGAGGTATGTAAATTCGAAATTTTTTCGGTCAAGTAGGGTAAGACAATGCGGGTACGTAGAAAGTAAGAGCTGTCAAGTTATGATTTTAGAGTTCACGAACATTAATCTCTGAACCCACAAAA
>JACBKR010001598.1:0-46211 GCA_014218235.1 Colocasia esculenta | reverse complement strand
AAGTGAATAAGGTCAGATGAGTTCAAGAAATGTCAGTTAGAGTTTGCATATTGGTGCAAAGAAATGATTCAATAGGGCAGAAATGGATTGTTATTAAGTATTCCCGGTTTCATGCAAGAGCAGGAACAGGACTATTAAAGAATATTGGGAAGGTTATGTAACAAAATTAGAGATTGGCCAGAGAATGTCAATAAAGCAAGAAAGATTTAATATTTACAGATTGTTCAAGGTTTGCTTGAATAAGGAGAAAGTGTAAAGTTTTGCGTTGCGGAATAAAGGACAGAAATTATTATGGTTTTTAATCAAAAATAATTTAAAGCAGTATGAGCAGAATAATATGAAAAGGCAGGAAATCAAAGATGGTGATTAGTTTTCTTGAAGAGGTGACAGTTGCGAATGTAAATGCAGATGAGGTAGGATAACAGCAAGTAATGATAAATAGAAAAAGAAAATGGTGGTATGAAAGAGTATTACAGTGTAAGGTATTTGGGAAAAAGCAAAGCGGTTCCGAAAGAAATGTTGCAAAACACAGCTGAAATTGTGGAAACAGGTTCACTCAAAGGAGATAAAAGCGTCATTGCAGGATAGAATCGCCTACATTGAAAGGTAAGGAAAGGCAATGGATCGACAGAACAGAGTAATTGTGAAATGAATTGAAAAAAAAGAAAGGAGCAAAGCAAGGATTGGAAATGGACAGATGAATTGAAAGGCTGATGCCGAGAAAAGTTTCCTTCTTGTTTTGTATACAATTTTATTTCTTTTTAGGTGATAATCGGTTGTTTGTGATTTGTTTTGAATATCGAGGACGATATTTCTTTTTAGGTGATAATAATGTAACGCGCGCATTTTCCGGATCCCCGTGGATCCAGGTTTAGCAGGTTTGGTGGCCAATGTGTGGCCCATTAGCTTGTGTTTCAGGTGCCCGCGCGTGTTGTGAGGCTTGGTGATCCGGCAGTTGGGCCCAAAGGCTCAAAAGTTTTGTGCTGTGAACGCGACAGAGGTGTGCGTCGCGTTGTGAACGCGACGGCTTTGAGGGTCGCATTCACGTTGCCGTTGTTTGGCGGTCTTCGTCTGCATGGCTGCCGCGTGTCGCTCGCCGGGCGGTCAGCTGACGTCGGCCTTTGGAAGGCAACGTCACCTTGGTTGCGATCAGGTCGCGACGGGTGTGCATGTCGCGATCCCAACCACTGTGCTATTTTTAAGAACCCCAACCGAACAGAGAAGGGGAAGCTCTACTCGGCCAGGGGGCGGCTATTGCGGGGTTTTCAGGACGGTTCGAGTTTCTGGAGATGCGTGGGGCGTGTTCTCGCCGCGAGGATGTCGTGTGGAGCGGGGGAAACGCCGGGAGTTCATGTTCTTCGCGGAGGTAGGGAGATTCCACCTCGTTTTGATGTTTGGATCATGTGTGTGGTGTGGTTTGATGTGTTTTTCAGCTTATATACCATAGATATCATGCTAGGGCATTCATTAAAGCATGAAAATGAGAATTAAGTGTATTTTGTAGGGTTTGTGGGGGTGATCGGAGAAGGGTTCCGGATTAGGGTCCTACTACGAAGGCGACAGAACGCCTGTCGCGACTAGGTCGCGGCAGACCGACCTGTCGCTATAGCATTTGTTATCGCGACATGTCGGGGTGACACGATCTCATTGCGCCATTTCTCCCTGTCACGTTAAGGCATTTGATCGCGGTTGTTTGTCGTGGTGTCGCGTTAAGGTTATCGCGGTCTGCCGCCGTAGTGTCGCGTTAAGGTTTCTTATCGCGGTCTATCGGGGTATTGCGACCTGGTTGCGACAGTAGCTATGTCGCAAACCGCAGCTGAGAGGGTCTGTTTATGCATGCTTTTAGGGTTTTTTAATTATTCAGTTATTGTTATTTATTGTGCATGGCAATAACAGATGGAGCCAGTGCACTTATTGCGCTCATGGAGCATATTGCTCACCAGTGTGGACATATTATGTGGTTAATGTGTTATGTCCATAATCGACTTGATGTTTACGTAGTGTAAGTGGTGCATAACACCCATAGCGCTCTGGAACATTTGTCCATGTGGGACATGTTGTTTACGTGAATGACGTGTGGTGCGCACCCGGTTGGTGTATTATACATGTGCTGTCTACGTGGTTTGGATGTCGTGCATGTGGTTTGTGTGTGTGCATGGCACATCGTATGTCATTGTGTTTATTGTATATCATAATTATTGTGGTTAGTTCGTGGTATTGTGGCAATGAGGTTCATGTGTGAAAACCTAGCCCTGGTCTGTGTTATCCTTCGAAGAACATTATATTGATTTATGTGTAAGTAATGTGTGTGTAGCCACAGAGGTCATGAGGTGACCGATGATAGGCAAGTTTTGTGGTTCATGATTGTGTTGCTGTAGGATAGCTTAGGGTCACAAGGTGACCGATGTTAAGCTAATCCTAACACATGTATATTATGATTTATAAATAAAGAATATATAAGTAAATATCGTGGTTTTTGTGTGCTAGCTGAGTGTGGTGGTCCGGCGCCTTTCCGGAATGCCTCTCTAGTCGGGTACCCCAGATTCTGTGTGAGCAGGCACGTGTGTTTGTTGTGCTCTGGGTTTGTCCCGGTACAGTGTGGTACCGTTGAGGTCTGTGTCACCCTCACTCCTGTGTTTGAGTTGTACGTCCGCTGAGGGAAAGACGACAGTAGGGCAGCGGCGTGTTTGTGGGTGTGCAGTCGCTTGTAGCGCGCTCGTAGTTGGGGGTACGGACACCAATAGTCGACACTGGTCCCCAGCTACTCCTGTTTTCTAGTGCCTCACTTTAGGGAGCTTAGGCCAGAGTCCCTAAAGGTGCCAGGCATGGGCCCATGGCTGTGTGGTCCGCGGGTGTGGTGTTTTGTGGTCTCCACTGTTTTGGCCTGTGTGGCTGTGGAGTGGCAGTTGGACCTTTCGTCCGTGACTGCGAGACTGTGAGGTAGTTCTTGTGTTGTGTTGTCCGGGTTGAATACTGACGTCTTGAACCAGTAGTCCATTCCCGTGTGGTGGCGTCGTTTCCTTTCCGACTCGTGCTTTGCCGCTTTAGTTGTGGCTTGTGTGACTTGCCGGTTGAGGTTTCACCTGTAATGTTGTGCCTAAGTGAAGGCACAATGTAGTTGTGGTTCAGTGTGGTGTTTATCACCTACTTGTACCCTTGTACGGGGGTTTGTGTTGTGGTACCTTGAGGTAGCAGGTACCTATACCCTTCGTGGGTTACTTTGCAGTTTTGTGGTAGTACATTGGTGTACTAACCTTTTCAGAGTGTCGCGTGTGTTATGGAGGTCTTGTGATTTGACCTGCCACTTGTTGTATTCTATCCGCTTAAGTAAATCTTTGTTTATAGTTTATTATGGATTAGTTTGTGGTTGCCGATTATGTTATCCTTTGTGGGTAATTTACCGATGAGGCTTGTGGCCTAGACATATTGTGGTTTGGTGGAGCTGTGTTTCATGGAGGTCGTAAGGTGTGACCTTCCACTCAATGTGCTTTACCCTTCCTTGGGTAAGTTTCCGAATATGAGTTAGTGTGCGATGGATTGGCATCGTGGTAGCCAGTCCTGCTTCTTAAGTGTGACATTCGATACATTGTGATTTAAGGGTATAAAGGATTAGCTTTTGGTTAGCAATCCTGTTACCCATATGTTTGGAGGCTTGCCAGTGAAGCTAGTAGCTTAGGCAATGCTTTGCCTGTGTGGCTTATAGCTTAGGCAACCAGTTGTTGTAGCAGTGTGCCGGTGAGACTGTGGTTTAGGCACTTCAGTTGTTGGGCGGACTAGTAGTGTTGTATTAGTCCTGTAGTCCCACATTCCTTCCGAGGATTTTATGTTTATTGTCATGATTATATTTAGTTGTTATTTATTTTAATAATGTGAGCATGAAATGGTTTGACTATTGGTGCTGCTAGTGAGACCCTTTGGGTTGAGGTGTTAGTGGTTTTAGTGTTGTTTGGGTGGCCCCTACTGAGCCTGTGACTTGTTGAGGCTCACTCCCCTATAGTTCTTATTTTCAGGACTTGCCGTGTGTTTGGCTTGCAGCGGTGTTGTGTCAGGCTTGTACCACCAGCAGTTGAGTTGTAGTTAGTGTTGTGTAAGCTTGTGCTCCCTCGGGGTATGCCCCAGGTAGTTGTACTTTTTAATGGGACATGTATTAATGTAATGTGACAGTTGTACAAATTTGTGAACAGATATGAAACACATGTACTTCTTGTGTTTTATATTGTTGTGGTTTGTCTTTATACTGTTCTTGGACACGTGTGTGAGATATCCCTTGCGAGATTTCAGTCCGTTCGCGGGAGGCGGATCTGAATATGGAGCCTTATCGGCATAAGTATCCAGGGCGTCACAACTGATCTCACAAAATACAGAAGCAGTGTGAAGTATTTATTGTTGCTAAATTCTGTCTGGACTTGATCACAATCTCTAGCATGTTCGAGATAATTGTTAGTTGGGACTGATATACCATAGCTGGCAGATGCATTCTCTCATGTGTCATGGGCTAGCACGATACCTCATATTGAAGCTGAAAATTCTACTGTTGGGCAGACAACTAGAGATGCAAGAAGCACGTCTGCATTGGCCGCTAGGGACATGATCAATTGCCGCCTAATATTTATTGGCAACAAGTGCCTTTGTCACCTACCTCTTACCATATACCCATATTTAGTCATTTTAATGCTTAGATTTTAAGATTGACATTTCACGAAGACACCCAACAGCACAACCAACAATTTTCTATTTACGGGAAACCTTAAGCTATCTAAATTGGGTTCTATTGAAGAATCCTAACAAGATTTGGGTTGTAGAAAGAGATCTAATTTGAAATCAAAAGCCCCACATATGGCAACTCGAAGTCGGAAACTA
This sequence comes from Colocasia esculenta, assembly GCA_014218235.1. Classification (NCBI taxonomy): domain Eukaryota; kingdom Viridiplantae; phylum Streptophyta; class Magnoliopsida; order Alismatales; family Araceae; genus Colocasia; species Colocasia esculenta. The sequence continues at coordinate 41,351 of JACBKR010001598.1, read as the reverse complement.
AAGTAATAGGGACATGCATACAGTATTGGCGAGCGAAGAAATTTTGTTTTATAAGATCACCTAGACCGTTTTATCCAATGGCGCCATTGACCAGTAGGTTACCTGGCCCTTATCAATGGGGTCACCATATGGGTTTTAGCCGTTTTGGACTTAGATTTTAAAAGCAAACTAAAGAAGTGTGGACAATCTAGTGGGATTATAAGACTCCATTAAATCCTTCATAAATCCACCCCGGCTAAGCAAACTTTCAATTTTAACTCCTTTCCTATACGATTCAAACTCTAAATCATAATGGGATTGTTTTTAAAAGAACTAGGGTGAAAAACTAACCATATTTTAGCATTCTAAATTCAGAGATATAGTTATTCATAACAGACATTGTTATTATTAGGATCCTATTTTGTAACTTAAAAAATCAACATATTTTAATCAAAATATTTAAAATACTGGTTGCTACCATATTACCTTAAACACAAAAAGTTTCATTTGCAGAAGTTTCTTTTATTCATTACAAGAGCATATTATTATCATGTAAAATTAAATTAATGACTTTAATAATAGATTATTATTTATTTAAATTTGTTGGACATAACCCTTCTCACCTATGGGCTACTCAACCTGTATGACATCTCCCAAACTTCACTCTTCAGAAATGAAAAATGCACAAGGCAAATCTAAACAACACTTCATGATAATAATCAATATCTCATTTTATATTTAATCATTCTTACACATTTTGTAACCCAATCACCCCCTCCTTATAAGTTATAGCTATTCAGACCAACACATAAACACAGAGATCCTCCTTATTTTTAATTTAAAATATTTTCATATTTTTACATGATTTTAAAATGTGTGAAAAATGATAAATGAGATATTGTCCTTCGTCAGAAGAACTATTCCCACATCTGTATTTGCAAAATATCTTGGAGGAAATATGCTCCAACCTTGTGATCTTCATATATCTCTTTTAGGGACTCTTTAGATGCACATCATAAACATATTAAGTTTATCATAATCTCAATTTACATTATAATTTCAGTTTGAAGACTTAAATTGAGTTTATCATAAACTTACTTAAATTTATCATAACTCAAATCTCCTATAAAATGTATCTTTTTATAAATTATTATGAGTTGGCTTATGGTGAAGACTTTTATGTAAAAAAATTGGCACAAACTCACTTAATCTAAACATAAGTTAATACAGAACCATGTTATGATAAATCTACTTGTATTTTATAAGTACATCCAAATAGACCCTTAATAGAAATATAAACACATAATTATTTTATATTTTCTCACTCTTAGTAATATACAAAACAAGTAGGCCCCATAATTTATTTTTGAAAATTTTAAATAAAGAATTCAGCTGTTGTTTGTAAGAGGTAAATATGGGTATATGGTAAGAGGTAGGGGTGGGAGGAGGGAGGGGGAGGGGGCTTTAGGAGGGGGGGAAGTAGGGGCCCTGGAGGGGAAGGGGAGTGTTCGGGATGGGGAGCAGTGGGGGTTGGGGTGGGGTTCGAGAGGGGAGTAGTGGGGGTGGGGGTCTGGTAGGGGGGTCGTGGAGGGGGAGCAGTAGGGTGGGGGTCCGGTTGGGGGGTCGTGGAGGGGAGGGGGCTTCGGGAGAGGGAGTGGGAGGGGGTCTGGTAGTGGGAGGGGGTCATGGCAGGGGTGGGTGTCGTGGAGGGGGAGGGGGGGGCTGGAAGTGGGAGGGGGTTGGCAGGGGTGGGTGGCGCTGACACGGGGGTGGGGTCCATAGGGGGAGCAGTGGGGGTGGGGGTGGGAGAGGGAGGGGGTGGGGGTCACAGGGAGGGGAGAACACACCTGGATGCAGAGGAGGCAGACGCGAAGGTCGCGCGGAGGCGGCGACGTGGGGTAGGCGGCAGCGGCACGGGTGGCAGCGGCGAAACGGGGGGTGGCGGCAGTGTGGGGTCGCGACGACGCTCCACGCGGAGAGAGAGAGAGAGAGAGAGAGAGAGAGAGAGAGGGAGAGAGCGGGTGGGCATGTGGAACAAGGAGTGGGGGATAAAATGGAATTTCCCGAAGGAATTCGTCGAAAATTCCATCGATATTACTGACGGAATTTATGATGACAGATTTATCGACAGAAAATTTCATTCAGAAAGTTCCGTCGGTAAACCAGCTTTCCCTTGTAGTGTATAGTGCAAGATCAAAACTCTCGATTGGAAGCATAGTAGCCTAGCAAAGAGAGTTAGCTCCATCAATCCTTAACCCAACTAAAGCAGGAGCAAAATTGCCTAGTCCCCGCTCTACGATAACATCAGAAACCACCCCAAGAGGCAAAAGGACAAAAGGAAGTGGAAAAGTAAGTCCCAAACGTCTACATCATGATTACCCTGCCATACAAATGTGGATCACTATACCTAAAATGGCCACCCGTATGGAGTATGATTATGTTTTTTTTGAAGTCTATGTGTTGGCAATTACCTAGCACAAGTTTTATTTCATTGATATGTAAGAAATAGGATTACATTCGAAGGCTAGGAATTCCTAGCTTTTCAAGCGTAATAGACCCTTGGGCTTTCCCAGACAAAAATATCCACATAAAGAAATAAGAGCTATACAAAGAGAAACAAGCATATTTTGCTAAGGCATCTGCTGGTTAATGGAGCATGATTAGTTCACAATACAAGGGGTATTACTCCAAGGTGTGCCACCATACATTGGGTGACCTTACAGTCGGGGGCTCCTCCCACGTCATGCATGAACTTACCACTTTCCCCGCATAGATTAACAGGTGGCCCTACTTAATTCCCTAATACACCTTCCAATAAGAAAAAATCTCAAGCACTCTTATTGGTGGAGAATGATCTTGAGTCGCTTCCTTCTCATCATTTTTGCTACTTTTTTGGCCCATCATACCTGACTTAAGCATCAGAGTGTCTTGCCTAGAGAGACCATCCTTAAGGAGCCTTTGATTTTTGGTCTCCTTTTGTAGATCCATCCTTGGTGTGCTTCTTCCATCCCAACTATCCCAAGGCAATCTGACAGTCTATAGCGAGACTTGAGATCGACCCTCTTCACTTGGCACCATCTATGGGAATTAAGTAGAAAAGTCATATAGTGTGCAAAAGCAGCAACACTAATAGAGGGAAGACAAGGGAGAAGGCCCCCATCAAACATTGCTTTTCATAGCCGGTGCCACCGAATGCCCTAGAGTGAGTAGCCTCCCAAATGGTCTAGAAGACCCTTGCTGTGTGGTGAACTGTCATGCCCCGCCAATTTAGCAGCAGAATAAATCGGGGAGGCATGAACAACGTGTATGGTAATGTAATTGCGCATACATTCGTAAATATCAGAGCAACTACTGAACAATAATTGCAATTAAAACTCATCATTTTATTGATATTTCCTTCTAAACTATTACAACCACTAATTCAAAGCCAAAATATAGGGCTCAATGACATATTTACATTTGGAAAAGAAATCTAAAGCACAATATCAAACTAGACTCTAAGTTACTAAGGACGTTCCATCGCTATGACTTCAGGACGCTCATCACTCCATTCGATCCCATTGTTGGGTTGTATGTCATCACTTGACTTACCTGAAAACACAATAACAAATAACGAAGGGTGAGTGATAACGCTCAGTAGGACTTACTATCTCGTGTAAACAAGCATGCTTTAAGTGATTATGTCTTGTAACGCAGGTTAACTAGAGAGAACGATCATGTATAGTCAAGAGAGTAATAGTACAAGATAACAAGTGACACGATAATACATTTCTCAAGAGTATTGCAAAATTAGGATGACAACATAACGAGATAGCGTGTAACAAGATAGTGTATAACAAGATAGCGGTGTATCAAAATGACATGTAATAGGATAGCTTGTATCAAGTTGCGTGTAACGAGATAGCTGGTATATCAAGATAGCGTGTAACGAGATTGCGTGTAAAGAGATAGTGTGTAAAGAGATAACATGTAATGACATAACATGTATGGTTGCACCACGGTGCAATAGTCGAGTACGGCATAGTCACTTTGGGACAGTAGCCGTTTAACGATTGTACAATATGTTTGAACTCCTCAAACTACTGTATAACAGTCAGTGCTAGCACAATAATAGCACCGAAATGGTACAGTACGTCTGAACTCCTCAGACTATTAAAAACAGTTAGATGTCTAGCCAATGTCGAGATAGTCAGAACCGGTGCAATGTAGAACACCGTCAATAGCCCCTGCAGGTATTTCGGGTGGCTCTCTGCCCCCAGGACTAGATTGGAGCCTCTCGGACACTCTCCGTGCCCTGTACAGTATGCATTCAGTCAGTAGGGTCACCGACCCATATTATGGCGCTAGACAGTCATGTATAGTACAAGCAATGGGAGCCACAACAGTTCAAGAGTCTCAAGAGAATACTAGATGAATAGACGAGATAGTAGAGTGAACGTGAATAGATGAGAGTACAAGTATATAGTTGAGATATAGGGGTATAATCATAAACAACGATAAACCATGATAGTAACGGTTGCATAGTACCAGGTCGGGTACCGCAGTCAGGTAGAAGTCATATCCGCCCATTAGCCGTGCTGCATACACGAGCCAGGTGTCCGGCGTGATCACAAGATAGAGAGATCTCACGAAGGCCGATTGGATCGTACTGATCCTTAAAAGTCTAATAGGATTTAAAGGTACAACCAGCTCGTCGGCTAAGGACGTGCGCCAAAGCCAAGAAGACTTACGGAGGCCTTGACAAGGAGTCCCTAGCCAGTCGAGAGTATTCCCGATGGAGAGGTGGTCCAAGTCAAGAGAAGTGTGTAATGAAACGTTGTCCGTCTTGCCTCGAGTGCTCAAAGGCAGAGGGATGCGATAACGGTGTACAAATCATGCGAATAAAATGAAGACAATGTTCATTTAAATAATAGGGAAATTAGGTAATTAATTTCACTTAATTACCATATAATATTATGAGTAATTTAATAGGGTCAAATGGCAATGAACAATGTTTAGTGTGCAAGTGTAAAGAAATCATGAAATATATTAAATTGTGCTCACGGCTTTTAAATTAATAAAAGTTATTTAAATTTATCAATAAAAATATTCATGTCATTTATTGAGCTTAACAGTACATGGTTTAACTTGTACAAGGGTTAGATGACATTTAAAGCAGGGATATAAGTGCATTAAAGGTTTTGGCTGAAATTGTAAAGAAGCGACAAGGTGACGCGTCGCGATCAAGTTGCGACGGGTCGCTCAGGCGCGTTCAAGAGAGCATCGCGACGGGGTTCCTGTCGCGGTCCAAGTCGCGACGGGGCGGCCTGGCGCGACGGGCGAACCGGCGGCCTGGCCCGGTTCGGGGGTGGGAATGCGACGGGTTAGGCCGCCGCATTCTCAACGCGACATGAAGAGAGGACGTGACCCAATGGTATCGCGGCGGGTCGCACCGTCGCGATACCAGAAGGGTCCGACCCTTTTTCCCTTTTTCCCAGGGCAATTTTTGTGTGATATAGGGTACTTGTAAATTCTATATAAAATCACACAGTCATCCAAAAATCACGAAACTAGTTTCAAATGAAAGTAAACACTATATCTATCAGCATGCACGATTATTTGAAATTTAGACTTAGACAAACCATGCCTTGAACATGTTACATTCTGATGACCTAAACAGGCATAGTCAGAGTTCAATGAATTAATCAGAGATGAATACATAATGAAAAATTACGAAACTAAGGGCGTTCGAAAGCTAACACGAAGTAGTATTTTAGAGAATTTTCTCATGGTATGGGATCAAGAATGCACAGAGTTTATAGGTAAATTGAAGAGTCGGGTACAAGCATAGATATAGATTCAAAGATTTAATTCTCCCTCATGGGAGGTCGAAATAGAGCAAGACTAGGGGCGTTTGAAAGATAATAAGATGTAGTATATCTGAGAATTTTATCATGGCACGAGAGCAAGTACACATGGGAATTAGAGAAACACAAGATCTTAGTTCATGGTAACAGTAGAACTTCATGAATTAATTCGCCCAATGGATGAACGAAATACCACCAAACCATAGGGCTTTTGCAGAGGTACATGAAGGCTACCTAGGATAATTTTCTCACGATATTTGCTTGAGAGATTGCCTACCTTTCGTTGCAAGAATGAAAAGCTAGGCTTTTGATGAAGAACGAGATGAAATCCCTCCTTTCCAAGCTCCTCCTTCTTGCTCCTTCGTTCTCCACACTCTCCCTTCATCTCCCAAAGTCTAAGCACGAAAATGAGGGTTTATAGGGTTGTATTAGGATGTATTTGGTTGCTACAAGAGTCCATCCTCTCTAAAACTCTTCCTTCTCCTTCCAACTCTTTAATTTCTATATTTATCCCTTATTTCTTGCATTATCCCACCTAATAGGATAGATGAGAGGTTTAATTTCGTGGGTAATGGGTTAGTATAAGTTTAGGTCTCTTTTCTATATATATATGAGTCATAATAGTGCCTTAATTACCTCTTTTTAATTATGAGATAATTTAGTTACGAATTTCACTATTTAATATGAGTCTTCTCTCTTAACCCAATTGTCTCTCATCTAAATCCCCCTTTTCAGATTAGGATAGAGTCCTATTGAGTTATACTAGGTTTAGAACTCTTTCTAAGATAATTAAGAGTTAAAATACTCATTATCTTAACCTTTTTCTATTTATTAATATTTTAGGTACGAATTTAGCTTAATTATCTCCCATCTCATGATGGACTCTTCATAATTGGGCCCAAAACTTTATGCTAGGACCATTAGTAAAACCCATTACTAATTTAGCTTAATGGTTTTGATTTAATTCTATTTATTCACCCGTTATTCTAATTTAAATCTATTTATCATATTTATTCAATTGCTTTTAATTCGATTGAATATTATTTAGTCAAATATTTCTGACCTTTATTCATCTCTTGGGCTCTTACTTTTGGCCCAATAACTTATGCGAGCTTAATTGTACAACCCATGTACTTACCTTACTTAATAGATTTTTAATTATCATTTTATTAAGAATTAATTCATGGGCCAAGATTGTCCGTTGGTCCATATATCATAATGGGCTATCGACCCATATTATTTAAAGTCTACCCACATATTTATTTTAATTTATAATCCACTTTGGATCATAAAATAATGGATTCTTCTACTTATTCCTTAATTACGCTAATAAGTCGCATAATTTCTTAAACTCGGTCTAAACGATTTTTTTTGTGCCCAAATTTCATGATGGGTCATTAGATAACATTATTTAAAGTGTAATTATTATTTTTACTAAATTTCTATATGGGTTTATACGCATGCGATAATAATGCGTACCTTTTTAACTGGTTGAATTATTAATTGATAAAATTTCAATTTATTCATAATTTTTAAATTAATAGATTTTCCGGGGTACTACATGAACCCTAAGGACTTCCGCCCTCGAAAAAAAGGTGGACAAGCTTTTGGAGATGATGTCAGTACCTATTGCTACCCCTGGGCGGAAGCAAGGAAGAGAGGACATAGGACGAACCCACTCTACCAAAAAGGATACGTCATAGCCGCCTCCCACTCCAATGTAGAACTAACTGTCTTGCTCTGAAGATTTGAGCAATGCATCGCCGAGCAGGAAGGCCTTCTTAAGGCCCTATAAGGCAAACAAAGTAGCCACCTCACCGATGATGAGGAGGAGAGATTTCCCTTCACCCCAGAGATATTGGATGCTTACATCCCAATCAAGATTCAGTTCTCAATGGTAAAGTCCTATAGCAGCCTAAGAGACCTGACTAACCACTTCAATACTTCAAGGCACAAAGATGTTCAAGGGGGCTTAAGAAGCCATCAATTTCCAAGATTTTGCCGCCACCTTAACCCAAAGTGCTCAGGCCTGGTTTCGGTCCCTTCCCCCTGAGCATATCACCAACTTCAAATAGTTCGACAAGATGTTCAAGGAAAGCTTCATCGAGAGTGGGCCCTCAAAAGTCTATTGCAGGCCTACTCTACCTGAAGCAAGCCCCAGGGGAGAAGATCCATGACCCATTTCCTGGCTAAGGTCATATGCATCCCCCACCTTGAGATTGCTTCAGCAATCAGCACCCTCACCAGTGGTACCAAGAACAAGGAGCTCCAATGTGAGCTGGTCCTCCACCCCCTGATCACCCTCTCCAATTTTATCACCCTGGCCCTGTGCCATGCAGAGTGCGTGGAGGTCCTCTCAATGTGCCGTGATGAGCCCAAGAGAGGGGGGATGAGGAGAAAAGTCCCTATTAATAGATTGAGGAATTAGCTATAAGAGAAATCTAGAAGAGGGAGGGGGGGGGGTTGAATAGATTTCTAACAATTTAAAACTAACACTGAACAAATTCGAGATCTACAGTTGATGTAAAGATCTAGAGTAAGCACAAAACAAATTTGAGTTTGATTGTGTGCGCAAAGTGAGGATATAGAGATAGCAAGATGATAGCAATGAAGTCTAGTGAGCATGTCTACCAATCATCTAGCATAGATGAGATCAAACCATGAGAATATAAGAATTTAGGGTGGTTCAGAATACACAACTTGTGTATCCTACGCCCACCGTTCACACACATACAAACTGCTTATAAGGCATGTTCAGAACACACACAGTAACACACGACTTGAGATGATGGAAATCTTGGATAAAATTATACACACTTGAATCTAAACACAATGATTGCTCAGTTCAACACTCCACACACTGGAGGAGGTAGAATTGAAGTGAAAATAGAGAATTCCGACACAATGAGAATTAGATGATCAGGTTCAAATCCTCCTAGCCCTTTACCCAGGTCCTCTAGCTTCGAATTGCAGAAGACTAATGTGGATCCTCGAGCTTTGATGATGAATTTGGCCTCAGATTGATCTCCTAAGTTGGAACTTCTACTTTTCTTCTCCTGGAGCTCGAGCAGAGCACATGAGAGCCCCTTTCTGGCCACTACAACTTTCTTTTTGAGTTGTGTGGGCTCACTTTTTCCATAGGTACCTTTTATAGCCTTGTCATTAACCTCACACGTAAATGAGAGTGTGTGTGTACAAGAAAAGGACACCCTAATAATTGCCTCGTGTCTCTCACGTGCTTGGCCGTCACATTTACGGTTGTCGACAAGCGCACCTTGGTTGTCGACAACTATATATTGATTCATGTTCTTCATCCAGTACTGAAATCTGGAAGAGAGTATATAGTTGTCGACATACTATTGATGGTTGTCGACAACTACTGCCCCAGCCAGAACAGAGTTTTTGGTTGTCGACAACTATTGCTATATTTTTTGTTTCCATATCTGAGTTTCTGGAGTCTGTCCTTAGTGTCGGTAAGTCTTGTTCAGTTGTCGACATTGTAGCTTGAACTCTTCTTCTTCATAGTTTTTCACTTGATCTTTTGCACACTTGAGTATATCATTATATCTACCTTCACAAAGAGGAACTTCAACTTAGATATCATCATTCAAATTTGTAAATAAAAGTATGATATTGCCATTTGGTTGCTGCCATCAAAACAACATACACACACACATTACTCAACACCTATCTGACCAACCCCTTTGGTCGGAAAAGAAGAAGCTGCAACAATGACATGATCGAGCTACCTAAGAAGTATGGCGGATATACCCCTCCGTCCACTCCAATGTTTGAGATCTTCTAGGAGATCCAGGGAAAAGACTTCTTTTGACAGCCCATGCCAATTTAAGTCTCATCCTTGGCATCAGAATAATGGCAAGTATTGTTAATTCCACTAAGACCACGTCCACTGCACTACTGACTTCAAATACCTCAAGGATGAGATTGGGACACTCGTCTGATAGGGGAATCTAGACCACCATGTGGCTAATCGGTGGAGCCCCCCCCGTGAAATCCTCCAAAGGAAATCTGCAATGAGCCACATGGTTTCAACATAAATGTCATTTTGAGAGGGGACACTCCCATGTAGAGCTGGAAGTGAAGAAGCATTTTGATTTCTAACTTGGAAAGCGGGACATGACCTTCTTCGACGAGGATCCCCAAGGAGTTCTAACCCCCCATGATGACCCGCTTGTTATATCAAGCACTATTATGTAAAAAATATTCTCGTGGATAATAAAAATGTACCAGACATGTTGTCTTATGACTATTTCCTCAAGATGGGTGAACAATCATCAAGATTATACTATTCAAAATTTACTTATATCAGGTAGAAATTTAAAGGTAAAAGTTAATTGTGTGTTTTATGTCAAGGATCAAAAGTCAAAATTAAAATCTATCTTCTATTGGTATTAAATGCCCATTGTGGCATTGTGTCATATAAAATTTAATAAATAAAATGAAACAATAAAATTATGCCTTTCATTCTGAATTTGGAAATGATACCCTGACCCCTTCCATGATCTTTCAAAAAGAAAAGACGAAATCTCCAATACTCTCCTCCCCGATTAACCTAGGTTTTTTTTTTGCCTCACGCCTACTCGCGTTGGTTATCTTCACCGCAAAAACCAACCGCCGGCACTCCACAGCGGCCGCCCGCATCTCCCCGTTTCCTTCTTCGCAAAAACTGCATTGGTTCCTCCTCCCCGCTGTGGCCCCCCTGCGCCCTCGCCCTCACACCCTGCATCGTCGCGCCCACACCGCCTCTAGCAATAGTCCCACAGTCAGTGCCCCACAGCTCCCCGTTCCTATAACGCCACTGTAGCCGGAGTCCTCCGCCCAGCCAACCGGTTCCTCCGCCCTACTGCAACCACCACCCTGCACCATCGCCCGTCTGCAATCCTGCCGTCACTCCACAGCAATCGGAACGCTTCACCACGCCAGTCGGTTCCTCCTCTCTGCTGCGGCCACCCTGCACATTTGCCGACATAGTCCCGCACCATCGGCGGTGTGCTGCATCCAGCAACAGTCCACCCTGTTCAACGTTGCAGGCCCTTCAGCAATCCTGCTGCCACACCACAGCAGCCTTTTTTTTTTTTGTTGGGGACTGAAAGTAGGGAAATCAGAGACAATTACATCAGACAACACAGCAGGAAGAGAGAGAAGATCTCAATGGTGCTCCGGGATATGGTCTAACCCCAACTTCTTGACCATATGGGCAATCCGATTACAAGATGTTTCACTATGGATAACACTTGTAAGGGGGAGGAGAGGCAGATCCATTGATAACATTGACCATGACTTGGGAGTCATTTTCAAAGATGATCTGACAACCAATCCTCAGCCCTTGATAGCAACCAGAATTGCTAAGATTTGGGCATGAATCTATACTATTTATATTATCTATTATATTTATATTAATAATTCTCAATTTTAAAAGAACATCAGATTTCTTCGTAATCCCGCCAAAACTGAGATATATGTCTTTTTTGTTTTCTTTTCTCGCCACGTGGTATCACCAGCACCTATTTGGCCTCTCTCTTTCTTCCTCGCCGCGCTGCGTCCCTATCTCCTTCTCCCGGATTGAAGCTGCTCGCTTTTGCATCAACCGTCGTGCCGTTTCAACTCCCGAAATAGGAAAGCTGAAACGCCTGCAACGTTCCTTCTCTCGGAGACGGCGAAAGCAGGTGCATTGGAAACCATGTTCATCCTGCTCTCTCTCTGCTCCTGTTCATCCTGCTCCCTTCCTCCTCCTGCCCGGCCGTCCGAGATAGGATGGCCCGGAGGTGGGCTTTGATGCTGCTGTGCGCCCACCACACCATGGCCTGACGGAGGGTGCGAGTGGTGAACTCCAGCACCGCCGTCTTCCGCTGCAGCAGCCAAGTTTTGCCATCGGAGTTGAAGATGTCCTGGCCAAGGACACCCGTTCATTCCCTGCTGTTGTAGGCATCCGCGCGGCCGGACCTCGCCCTTTCTCAGTGCACATTGGAGCCGGCACGGCCGTCCTCGCCACCATTCCCCTTCAGGTATCGCACAACAACAGCCCCCAATCCTTCCTCCACCACCTCCTCCCGTCATGCTCTCTTCCTCTCTCTTCGAAACACCGATGGTCTCCCACCCCCCTCCCGCCTCTCTCTCTCTATCTGTTTCTCTCTGTCTCTTCTCTCTATCTATCTTACCCACGACAGAGCCACCCTTCTAGGGCACCTCCACACCAGCGCTTAGCTATGGCAGGAGCAGGCCATCTCCTATCTCACCCCTTCCACCCAGCCAACCTCCCCTACTAGAGTCCCAAATTGCATGTGCCCAGCAGTCCCGGCGCAGGGTTCTTATGATGCTCATCAGGGAGGGTAACCGCTGTTGAGCAGGCAGAACATCTCAGTCGAGTTTAACAGGGAGAGGTCGACTGCATTCATAGAGAGGAACCAGAGAGAAGATATATAGGCTGAAGATATATATTCCATTTAAATTGTGTGCTATTTGCAGGGAAGATGCAGCAACATTTCAAGGATGGAAACCACCATAGTTAGCAGGGAAGTTGTCGTGGATTATTATTATTTTTTTTTCTCTAATGACGTTCGTTTTGGCTTTTGGTCTATGAAATCTTCAATTTCTCCAAAGCAAGTTCTGAGGCAGAGCTTAAAGGCCTCTTCCTTCAGAATGATCTTATTTCTACAGTATTTTTATGTTGCTGATGAACCCTATAGGACAGCTGGTTAATATACAGAGGTTTATGTCTGAGAACTTTGCATGTTTCCACCCCTTATACAGAGCATTGGATGATAATGAATATGCATAATTTGGCAGTTGAGTACTTTGCTATGGATCCCCCCTTTAACTTCAGAGAAAGTTCCTGCCAATAAATGCCGCTTAGTTTAAGAGAGGGAATCAATAGATTGATTAATGAGCACAACTCAGAAAACCCATCAATGAATTCTCCATTCACCCATTTTCTTTTGAGAGACTGCATCTGTGACATACTTACTTAAATGATGGGATGGGCCTCCAAAATCATCCAGCCATGGAACTTATGAATCTCTTTCATGACGACTTCTACAGGGAAAATATTTAATTTATGAAAATCAGCAATTTACCTTAGGCGTATAAATAACACAAAGACGTTCAGAGAGCAAAAGATTCCTTTCTGCCATTGGGCAAGATGTAACAAATTTAACTTGATGAGAGACTCCTTCAGTTTCTGCTAGCCTTTTAAGCTCTTTGAGATACTCCACATTTTCTGGCAACCGTTTGTCATAGCCACCTAATACCATAAAGGTAAATATATCTGTTAATAGAAAATGTATCCTATCTTATTCATTGAAAGAATTCTTAAAGCAGGTAGGCATATGGTTAGATATTTTAAGCACAGGACTGCCAAAGGATGAACAAAAAGTATGGAATGAATGATATGAAACACTATATACAAAATCAGTCTAATCATTTGAAGTCGGACATCAGGAAGTAAAAGATTTCACCTCATCATCTCCATCTGCTCCGCGGGTATGTAAGATCTCTTGCAATTAAAATGTTGCATTCTTCTTCTCGATGACTATGTTTGGATATCGCACACATGGCCTACCCATACTATTTTTTCTTAGTTATTTATATCTATGACCATAGAACAGAAAGCAACAGAATTAGTGTAAGCCTCTATTCTACTCTATGAATTATGTTTATTTTTATGTGTTAGGCTATCTAATTTTATTGAGATGCCATTCTTTGTGGATGGGGTTTAGTCATTAGCGAGTGCTTTATAATAGGAACTATAAATAAGAAATTGAAAGAGTCTATCATAACGTTTTTCTGTGAGAGTTTCGTATAGCTTTTGTAATTTGATTTACTACATTATTCAGGTCTATGTATCCGAATCTTAATCGACTCATCATTACCAACTCATCTAGCTGTGAATAATACTTGATGATCAATAATTGAACAATTTTGCTTTTACATACAGGTTGAATTAATTATCACCAATTCTTCAAAAGATATGTGGAAGGGAGGATGTATAAAAATATGTGGCCAGAAATGCTAAAGCTGAAATTCTCGGTAAATATTATAAACTGTCATTTTGTATCCCCTTTTAACTTAATGTTCTTTCTTAAGATATGATGTTAGTGCCTTCTGTTAAATGTCTTTATAAGTTTCTTATTGTATATTCTTATTTATCTCTTTTTTCCTCCCACTGTGATGCCAATTCAAATATACCAGTAAATCAAGGATGTCTGTAATAGAAATACTAATGTGTTAGTAGTAAAAGCACTCTTTAGCTGCCATTTGCATGCAAGAGCTGGAATGTGTGTTTTTGGAACCGTTGATGGGGCTGCGCTAAATAGGAAGCAAGACTGTGGAAAATTGTTGATTCATTTATTTCTTTGCTAATGAGGATGTTTTGAGCTGATTTTTGCCTTTTGTTTTGTTTTGTTGGTTTCTTTTCAATGCTATAGCTATTAGCATTGGCTGTGATCTGCTTTGGAGTATGGATGAGCACCCACCATAATAATTGTCGAAAGTCACTAACCCTTCCTTTTTTGGGTCTTGGTGCTCTAATTTTTTCATTGAAGTTTATTACTTCCCACATTTACTCTAGAATATAGTATTTGCATTTGCCTTTTTCACACATATTTCTCCTTGGATATTGATGCCATCACCCTTGACTTGCAGTTCTTTAATCAGTGCAATGAAGGATGTAACCATATTGTTTTGGATTGCATTCTTCTCCGGTGGGCTTTCGGATTCTTTTGAGTTTCTTTTACCTGTTACAATTAAGGTCTTGATATTTTTACAGTTTTCTATGTGATTGCATTCAACTGAATTCATGATTTTGACAGTTTGATAGGTTCCTTTTATTTTCACAAGACTCATTGTCATTTTGCATTTACACACTTCTGCTTTTCTGATTTCTACAATTATTTAAGCCTTATGTCAAACCAAAAAATATGTTCATTGTCAGGTTCTCTCTCTCTGAACGAGCTAATATTTCTCTCTCTACCATTGCAGATTTGCTATTGTGACGCACCCAAAAAATGCCCCATCACATCTCAACACCGAGAGGAGACACTTTTGATAGAGACATTGCCGGGTTTTATTTTTTATTAGATGTTTGAAACAATTTGTGGTATGATAAGTATGAATTTGTGATCTTCTATAATATTGGAGGGCTATAGAGTGAGATCTTTCAGAATTTTTTTTAGTCTATCTACATTCAAGGAAATTCATAACTCCATGCACGGAGCAAAAAGTGGAGTGTTTATAACAAAATACTCTTTTCATTGTACATATATGTATATATAAGAAGATATCATTGTGATCATGTAACTTATATATTCTGCTTATGCAACTTTATATATTGCTAGATTTCCCTATGGGTTTGTGTTTTTGAAAATAGACTGTATAAACCAATTGGATCAAGCATGTGCTCCTATACATTGAAAGATTAACTTCCAATTTATTTTTTTAACAAAATGTTCATTCCATTTATAGGTGCTAGATGGCATACTGATAGGCATCTCTTTTATCTTGCTCATTTGAAGATGATAAAAAATGAGTCTTATTAAAGTTTCTAATAAAGGATTAATGTAGTTTTATATAGTGCATGAGTTCTTTTATTTTTTTTAACAACCAAAAATTTAATACTTAAAAATTCAAAATATTAATTTCTTAAAAATGAAATAATAGAAACATACGTACCATTATCGTATGTGCACGAATACATCGAAAACTTCCGTAAAAATTATAAATCAACCTCAGACATTATTCCTAAGTGTTCCGCAAAGAAATTCATACAACGAAAAATCTGATTGGCCAAGCGTATATCACAATGTGACTAATTATCTAAATTAGGAAACTAGGTCGGAAAACCGTTAACATGAAAAAATAACGTGCCCGTAAATTCAACGAACATGTCGGAGAGACTTCCAACAACATGTAATGATTACCCATTATCGGAATTGGACCAATGGACCTCCCATAGCCCAAGAATAAATTTAAGTAAGGAAAAAATATAGTAATAATAATAATATAATAATAATAATAATAACAATCTTGAATAAATTAGAAGATGTAAATGAAAGGTAAATAATTAGAACCCATTAAATGAAAAACGATAATGGGCTTTGTTAAATGGACCCATTAAAATTTAGTGGGCCAAAATAAGGATTTTTAAAGAAGAATAATAGAAATATATCTTAAATTCGTAACTAATTATTACCTAAATAGAAAAGGGGTATTTAATGCATTAAATAGAAAGTTGAGTTAGAATTGGATTCCTAAACCTACCCTAATAGGTTGGCCACGAATTTAGCTCCCATCCTAACCCAAATAAGAAGTGGAAAGCTTGGGAGGAGTTAGGAAAGGAGGAAATTCGGAATTAAATAGGAGTTAGAGTACTATTAGGAATTAGAAACATAACTAGCATAAATACTCTCCTAAAACCCTCATGGCTGGCCCTAGCTCATGCCAAGGGATTGCTGGACCAGGAGGAGCCAAGAGGAGGAGAATTCGTGGAGAGGAAGGATCTCTCAAGTTCTTTCCCGAGTTCTTCAAGTTTTAACCCTAGAAGAGGAAAATGATCAAAGGTAGGCATTATTATGAGCAAAACTAATGAAATTTTGACTGTAGATCGTTCAATGCATCAGGAACAATACCCTCAAGTTTCATAATTTTTCATCGAGCCAATATTTTCTTCTTGAATTTTGAAGTTCTGCAACTCTCATGACCCCGACCCTTCATCTTAAATCTTGTTCTCCATGTACACTCGACCCCATGCTATGAAACTTTTACTGGAGTTACTGATGGATGTTAGGCATCTTTTGCCCCTGAAAGCCCTAATTTTCATCCATCCTACTGCTCGAATTTATTCTTTGATCTCAATTGTGTACTGTTTCATGTTTGTCATGTTTAAAATAAGTGAAGCATGCCGAGATCATGTCCAACTTCAAATTCCTAATTACTGGAAGTACTCTTACATGTCTAGATCCATTTCAAACTGGTTTCATGAATTTTCATCGCCTGTGCAATTAGTTATGAGTTTTTGAATGACCCTGTGTCAAAAGATAGAAAGTTTGAACCGCAATCCATGCACTGTCCTTTCCTTGTCGGACTCTGTGCAGGACCTGTGAACACGACAGCCCGATAGGCCACTTTTTGAGGTCTGATCGCGACAGCCATAACCGTCACGATCTGATCGCGACATGCTACGCCGTCGCGATCTGAACACCTGTCCTGATCGACCTGTCGCGACCCTTGTAACACCCTGTCGCGATCTGAAAGCCTATTCGGATAGTCCCGTTGCTTTCTGTGTAACCCCCTGTCGCGACCTTCTCTGACCCCGTCGCAACCCTTACTAGGGTGCGTCGCGATCTCAAAACTTTGCATAAAAGCCCCTGATTTGTGATGCTCTACAGTGCTTATGCCCTTGTTAAACAGTCATAAACGCAGTAAATATACTTATATAAATTGAACATTTAATATGTGATTTAAAATACACGCACATGACTTATTTCTATTTACGATCTCATGACACATGCACACACTTGGAACCATCCAAATATGATTTAATCAGCATAAAAATGTTACATAATATATATGGTAATTTATGCAATTAAATTGCCTTATTTTAAAGGACTTTACTTCGTTTATCGCAATGGTTTGGAATTACCGTACCGACGCTCCACTGTTCTAGAATTTCTCTAGAACGTCGAGCACTTGTTTCTATTTACACACTCTCTTGACTTGGACGAACTCTCCGTCGGATACTCCTTCTATCGGACTAGTGAATCCTTGTTCAAAGCCTCCGTAAGTCTCCTCTGTCCATGGATTCCCACATGGTCGACGAGCGGGTTGTACCTTAACACCTATGAAACCCTTTAGGGATCAAACGATCAAAACGGCTATTAGAAGTTCGCTCTTACCAGCTTGAATCACGCCGAACCTCTAGACCGTGTATAACAGGGCCAGCGAAAGGGTAATGAATTCCTCCCGACTGCCAACACCAAGTGCGCGTGTTGTGCAACAGTTACTATCGCTTATTTACTCGACGTGTTACGTGCGATGCCCATTAGTTCTCATCTATACTCTACTCACTCGCCTATTTACGTTCACTCTACTATCTCGTCTATTCCTAGTGCTCTTATCTACTTCTTGGTACTCTCTATTGGCCATCAATATTTGTCTTCAAATAAACAAAAATACTAATGCCTGCGCAATAGGGCCCTGATCTGGTCCTGGGAGGAGCGCCCGAAAAGTGCCATTTGCCCATGGGTTTAAACATGATCAGGATGTTGGCATTACATCCAAGTGCCATTTAATAATCAAAACAAGTGCTATATTCTCTCGTTATCTCCGACAACAAAGTGCCATTTATAATCACAACAAGTGTTATGTTCTCTCGTTGTCTCCGACAACAAAGTGCTATTTAATAATCAAAACAAGTGCTATATTCTCTCTTGTCTCCGACAACAAAGTGCCATGTTCCCTCGTTGTCTCATCAACAAAGTGTTATGTTCTCTCTCGGCTATCTACGGATAACCAAAGTGCCATTTACTCTCTATATGACCAACTACTTTCTCTCTCCTTGCTATATATATCGCTTGCTATTACTTGACACTGTCGCTACTTGCTATTGCGTTGTTATCGTTTTCTATCGTAACTTGACTTTAATCGTCATGCTATACTTGATTCATCTGCTATCTGCACCATGTTATTTGTGCTATTACGTTCACAACTTTACATGACTCTCTCTATCATTAGTTACTCTGCCATTTAATGCATTAATTATTTAAAGCCTACTTGAGCCTGAGATTTAGTCCTACTGGGCGTTATCGCTCACCCTTCGTTATTTATCTTGTGTGCCTCAGGTAAGTCGGACTTTGACGTCACACACACCAATGGGACAAGACCAGAGTGATGAGCGACCTGGAGTCAACTCATGAAGTTACCTTAGTACCATAGAGTCTAGTAGTTACTGCTTTAGATTTCTTTTCAATGTAATGATGTCATTGAGCCCTGTGTATTGGCTCCGAATTAGTGGTTGTAATGGTCTCAGTGAATTTTCAAATGAAATGAAGAGTTTATTCAATTTATTATTCAATAGATGCTCTGAATTATTCAACTGTTGTACATTTTTCTCTACTATGTATTTGGTTCACGTTCTCGCCAATTTATTCCGCTGCTAAATTGACGGGGCGTGACATTTTTCCTATACCTTTCTTCCTGGAACAACTTCCTCATGGAGCCTTTGTTGTCACAGAGAAATCCTCATCTTCTTTCAGTTGTTAAATTGCATTAGAAAGATAAAGAACAACAAAAAAATCCTATATAAGTTCATAAAACCAATCTTTGCTAAGTGAAGATTTCAAGGAATTAGGAAGTTTGATGTGTGTCCTCATATAACCCCTATGAGAATATGATAAAAAGTTCATAGCTCAGAATTTCTGACGTGTGTCCTCATAGTAATGCCATTTCCTAATGCTATAATTTTAAACAGTGCAAAATTCCATGCAGGTAAGTTAGAAAGGGCATCATTGTGATCATATCATTTTTTTTTTAGAAAGGGCATATATAAGTTCAGTTAGGTTCTCATTAACACTTTCATTATTTTAACATTAACACTTAATCTTATGAAAATCACTATTGGTAGAATGTCAAACTATGATGCAATATCCTTTGTTTGTTTTATATTAAAATCACTTAAAATTATGATAGTTTAACAAAAAAAATTGTGATAAAAATTATATTTTTATATAATATTTTAATTTTATTAATATATTTTATAATCAAACACCGCTCATCTCACGGGTGGTCACTAGTTAGAGATATAACGGAGAAGATCTTAGAGAAGATCTCTAGAGAAGACCCAAGTTATCCCTCAAAACAACCAATAACTACAGAGAAGGCGTTTAAAGCCCCGTGTATATTAATCTTGACCATGCCAAGAGGGGGAGGAAGGCAACTCATGATAGAGTTCTTCGTGATTACTAGAGAAGAAGTCTCCGAAGAACATAACACTGTAGTGTGATAGAGAACTATAGTAATAGTGATTAGAGGTTTTGGGTTAATCCCTTCAAAAACCAACTCACGGTATGGTTACCCATTCATAGCTCCACTCCATCCCGACACCTCTTGATTCCCTATGCGAGGCTAGCTGATTGCACACTCCTACTAAAATATGTTGTACGAGGCCCACGCGCAGCTCGATTAGATGACTTCAATACCACCTTAAACCCTTTGGGGTGCACACCGATGCCACACGTGTACTTTTTTTCTTTTTGGTCCACAACGTGCTGGCCTTTACCTCCTGTCCTCCTTATATTTGGGTAGAAATAGAGGAGGGGATGTGTATAAATGATTATAATCATCCTTAAAGTAATGTAATTAATTTAGTTAGTTTGTGTTATAAAACCCATCCACACACATCTTAATTGTGCGTCTTCTGAGCTCCCGTCAATCATCAACTGCCAAGAAATAATGCACCCCTCCTCCGTCAGAACTAGCATCTATCTCAACTTCATTTTGGCATTGCTCAATTGTCACCTATTTTATTTATCCTATCTCTTTTCGCGGACTTTGTGTGTTTTCTGATGCTGGTTTGAGGCCTTCTTCCTCAAAGTTTATGTTTTGTAATTGGTGCCTTTTGTTCCGGTGGCATGCATTCTGAAAAAGTTAAAGAACTACCATATGAATACAAGGAACACGGAGGGGGTTGGTTTTAGTGCCCTTTGGTGAGTATGCAAAGAATGACAATGATACCTACGGATATTTAAATTCCAATTATTAGATGCGGTTTGCTAATGAAAATAATACAAGCATTTAAATGTAGTTATGTTCCGCTAGCCTATGGATCTCTCGTGTCATTGTAACTGTTTTATAAATTTTATATAAAATCTGTCTATTTCTTAGAAAATTTTACAATATCTTTTTTTTTTATAAAAGAAGTTGATCTTTTTGTAAGTATTTTAAGAGAAGATGAAGGATGCTTATAAAGTTTTGACTATTATGTGGTTATATTTGAATAGTTGTGGTCATTTTTTCTCTTTTACATTTCTGATGTCACTTCTATATATATATATATATAATAATATATATATATATATAATATATATATAACTCAAACAAAAAATGGGGGAAGTTTGCACATGACTGCCAAACTGCATATGAGATAAGAGAAGAATTTGTTTCTATAAAAAGTAAAATACTTGAGATGGAAACAAAACATGAAGCTTTACAAAACCAATTGCAAATTGTGATCAATGGAAGAAATGAATATGTATATATTTTTTGTATATATTTTTTACATCAGTACTTTCACAGACTTGTTGAGTTTGCATTCTCATCTTATATTAAAATACAAACAAAAAATTTTCTTTCTAATTTTAAGTTGTTACTGGAAACAGTGATACCCTTAAATTGGAGTGTAATCACGAGGATTGTGACCCTCAAACATAGAAGAAAATATCATTATATAATGATGAAAAGGAATGTGATCGCCACCTAGCATGCTGCCTAAGATGTAAACAGAAGTAAAAGGCTAACATACTAGGACAAGGAGAGAGAAGGCCACTTATTAGTGTCGCGACTGGGAAACCCGTCGTGATACGGAGCGTGTTGGGACTGCGCGATCGGTTGCGATCTTGATGTCGCGACCAGGGAATCGACGCCTTCTCAGTAACAATGCGAGAGTGTGAGTGGACCTCCTTCCCTTCCTCTGGCCAGCCAGAGGAGAGAGCTCCTCGTCTTCTCTTCTTAATGGACCTGCCAAAACAAAGAAATAAGAAAAGAATAACCCTATTAGACAACTTTTAAGTGAAGTATCTATACAACATAAAAGAGAAATGGTAAAGTAGGAACGAACCTGGGGTGTTTTAGAAACCGCTAGAGTTTTGGAAAACATGGGTACGTGAGTTGTGCAACTATCTAAGAGACATAAGCAAAATGCATGAAAGAAAAGGAAAGAGAAGAAAGATGAATGCCCCAAAATGAGTGACTCCTTGGCTGAGAGTGCGATCCTTGGGATATGCAACAACCCTTGTTGACGTTGGAAGATCACCTCTTGGCCGCCAAGCTCCAGATGTGGAAGAAAATGAGATGATTTGATGAGAGAAATGAGAGGAAATGGAGGGAAATGAGAGAGCAACAAGCTAAGGGGAGGCTCTGGAGAGATTTGGACAGCACTTCGTGGTAGTATTGGGGGCTTATCTTGTTCAGAAGAGGGTGGGTTGCTTTTATAGAGAGGAGAGAGAGTACATCGTCCATAAGAGATAATGGCCCATGAAAATGACAAAAACTCAGTAAATCTACATGGGAAGAGTCCTAGAAGAGTTATAGGGGTGGATAGAACCTTAATTCGTGGTTGGGGGTGTTCCAAGGTTGTTGGAGATGGAGATGGAGCTTGTTAGAATAGGAGGGAGGTGGTTGCGGAGCCAGCCCATGTAGAACATTGTCACGACGGATCGTAGGGTCACGGCAAGGACTGTCGCGACGACCATGATGGTCCCGACTATGAAGGCTTGTGAATGGATATGCATGGGCTGTCGCAACAGCCAGGTCGGTCGCATCAAAGATCATCAATCGATTCAAGTGGGCAACAATCGATCAAATGGTGCATCAATCGATTTCAGAGGGCATCAATTGATACTAACGTGACGCCCAGGTTCGTCGCGTTAACGTTAGTCATCAATCGGTAGTCATGGTCATCAATCGATAGCCATGGTCATGAATCGATAGTCATTAACTCATCGTCATAGGCCGTCACGTTAATGTCAATTGATATCGTAACTCATCAACAAGGTCCATCGCATTAATGCCAATCGATTCCCATGGTCAACAATCAATGCTAACGCATCGCCGTTGGCTGTCATGTTAAAGCCTGACCTCTAAAATCCTAGAAAATCAATATAACTAAGACTCTTAAGTGACATTTGGACGAGGTAACTTTGGAATTGGGCTTAATGGGCTCAAGAAAAATCCAACAAATGGGCTCAAGAGAGCGACCAACTTGGGGCACACTATGAGAATAAGAATATGGTTCGACTCATAAGCCAGAATTGGATGTCTACAAGGAGATCAATAGAAAAAATAATGTCAACCATCGATCTAGCAAAGTAGAACATTCTATGGTATGTATTACACTGATTGTATGTTTTAAATGTTCTTAAATTGAATTTTGCACCACATCAATCCCGTAAATTAAGTAGAACACTCTAATGTCTCCTTGATCAGATGGTTAAAAGAAGAGGTTAAAGCTCATTATCGTTTGGTTTTAGACCCCCTTTTTTGTTGTTTGTTGATGAGGGTGCAGGTTTGCTTTTGGGGCAAAATCACACTTGCACATCCGAATGAGTAGTTTTGCATACAAGAATGAGGTCTCTTCTTTTTTGGCTTGAGGTTGTTATATATATGGGTGATTGGGGATAGAGAAGGGAAAGCGAGGGGAAAGAAGAGAAAGAAGGTTGGAGGAGAAGGCCGAAAAGGAATGACAACCACTATGGGGCTTCACACCCCCTCCTATCCTAGGAGTTCTAGGGTTGTTGTCCTCCCTGTTAGCCCTTTATGTACGGCAGCAAGTAACCTAGAGGGGGGGGGGGGGGGGGGGTGAATAGGTTTTTCTGAAATCTGAAATCAAAACGTGAACACTTAAAAATTTGGTTAGTGTTAGTGTGATGAAGAGTGGCAGTGCGGAAGCAAAAGAACAATCACACAAAAGGACACAGGAGATTTATCCTGGTTCGGCCCTTCCCACATGGAAGTCCTACGTCCAGTCCCCAAGCAAACTCTTGGGATTTCACTAACTGAAGGTACAGTCCCCTTCAAGGACACTACAACACCCTGGATACCCCACCAGGTCTTCTTCTCTTTCCCGGGCAAGAAGGCAGCCCACTTCTTTTCTAGGCTCAGAAGCAAACCTACTTCTTTTACAGGTTCAGAAGTAAACCTCTGGAACAAACTCCAGTGCGGTTCTGCTAGACTTAAACCCCCAGCTAGGTCCTGTTGGTACAAACCCCAACAAGGTTCTGCTAGACACTAACCTCTAGCTAGGTTACACACTGTATACAGTCCTACAGCTGCAAGGGTCTTTCTTAGAAAACAAAGAACAAGACTGAGAGCTAATACAAGATGAACACTATGGACTTAGCTCACAGTCACAGACTCTCCCTCAAGATTACAATGAGCATAGGGAGAATGTAAGAGAAGAAGGCTTGAAGGCGATGAAGACTTCTGCTTGAAAGCTTCTGTAGATTTTGGCTCGAGCTCTTCTCTCTTTCTCTGAGTGTTTGTGGCGTGAAGGTTCTTCTCACAGTTGTACACTCCTTGAAGGATTTTCAGGAAGGCTCTGCTTTTCTTCAGCTAAGCTTCTTCTTTTATATGAGCAATTTGAATGGATCCGTTGAAGAGATCTGTTGGAGTTCTAGCCGTTGCTCATCTCCTCTTCATTTATCTTAATCAGACTCTGATGGTCTTCGAGGTCTGTACACATAGAAAAGTGTTAGCATAAAAGAGTGTTTATGATAAACGATGTATAGTACTGTGCTTCTGCTAACATACTGAAAATAGTAGGTCATATCTTTTTCTGACAAGATTATGCATGCAGCTTTTTCTGTCAGACAATATTTGACTTTTCAATGAGCGCCAAAAACACTTTCAAAATATTAAAGAGAATCTATGTGAATATGACTTATACAATCGTTGTTCATTTACAAGTAAATCGTTGCAAGTTTATGAACAAATCGATGTGAAAGACAAGTTGTTATGATCATTGAAGAAATCGTTGTGATCACTTAAGAAATCGTTATGGGAACGATTTCTTAACAAATCGTTGTGAAGGCAAGTCGATGCGTTCACTAAGAAATCGTTACGGTCTAAAGAAATCGTTGTGAGACACAATCGTTGTGCTCACTTATCAAATCGTATGCAGAAAATCGTTGTGATCACCTGAAGAAATCGATGTGATCACTTATGAAATCGTTACGAGACCCAAATCGATGTGAAACTTATCAAATCGTTATGAGAACGAAATCGATATGAGGGCAAATCGTTGTGGCTAAAAAGAATCGTTCTGAGATCGATTTCTTAACAAATCGTTATGGCCACTTAGCGAAGTCGTCTGAGATCGATTTCTTAACAAATCGTTATGGCCACTTAGCGAAGTCGTTGTAGCGCTTTAAAAAATCAATTAAAACAAAATCGTTGTAGCGCTTATTAATTTGGCACTTAAACTGAAATCGATGTATATTGATTAAACATCGATTTTATCATTTTAGTGCGCCATATTGCATCAATGTGAGACTCAACATTTTGCTATGAGATTGATGCGACACAGATGAAACAAAATATTCAATTTAAGTTACATCATAAATTTTATTATCACCAAAATACAAGAACAAATAGAGAGTGGTTCAACACTCCCATCCCAAGAGAAAGAAGATCCAAACATGGAGGTGGTTGTGCTATCAAAATCTTCATTCTCATTCATTACCTTCCAAAAGAAGGAATACATGTGTTTATATACGGACAGAGCCCTACACCTATCTCCCACTGTGACCAAAATACCCTTGGACCTAAAAATAATATGAAATTCATATCAAATTACATAAAAAAAAAGACTCAAACTATGACACCCATTTTAATGTGCTTATTTATTACAAACTGACATTTGACTCTAAAATAAGACTAAAATGAAATACATAAAAAGGAAAAGGTTCTTTGGAGCGTCTTCCAAAAGCCAACATTTACAACGAATGCCGATCCACATCGTTTGTAGTTCCGTTTTTGCATCATTGTCCCCCCACTATCAAAAAAAATCGTCCTCGAATTTTGAAGTGTTGTAGTATCCAAACAATAGATAGGGAAGCAACCAAGCCATGCACTATTAATGTCTCTGTAGAGACATCCAAATTAATATGCAATTTGAAATGTTGTAGCCTGCACTAAATGTGTCATCAAGATCACACCATATCATATCATAGATGCACTGAGTGCATTCGAACTCGAAGAGATGCATAAATAGTCAGTCAACCTACATCAATCATGAGTATCTAGTCCCATGAAACCATACCTTGTGGATGAATGGTAGCCATCAAGGATGGGTCTATCTCAATGACATCATCACATATCAAAAGAAACTCAGACTCGATGAACAAGTCATGATTCCCAGCATCAACAATCATAAACTTCACACATACATGAGTAGCAATAGTCGCCTAGAGAGTGCAACTCAACTGATCAGGATCTATGATAACATGATGTGTTGCCATTCAATTCAATCCCATTCTAATATAGGTACTTTATGGAGCATCATACACCATCCCCCATCAAAATATCGAAAAGTTTGCGAAACTATGACACCTTTAACAAATGATGAAATTACACAAAATGTAAGACCCGGCTTCCCGATTTTTCTTCTGGTGTCCTGGATGATGGTGTCACGTCAGGGGTGCCCGACACGACAGTCATCCGTGTCGCGGCGAGTCTGTGCGTCGCGTTCTTGTCGCGCCAGGGTTGCCCGTCGCGTTCTTGTAGCGCCCGGTCAACGGGTCGCGACAGTATTTTGTCGTGTTGCGCTGTCCGGTCGTCTGACGCCTGTCAGGGTGGCAGGTGTGTCAGTACGGCCTGTTGGGTTGTCGCGGCGCCGTGGGGGGCGCGTTCCGGTCGCAGTCCGTTGACTCGTCGCGTTAAGATTCGTAACGCGACGAGGCGGTCCATCGTGTTCTGGGTGTCGGTGGCTTTAGGCGCTGGACGTCTACCCTTCCCCTTCTCTCTTCTTCTTCCCTTCTCCCTCTCCCTCCGGCGGTGCTCTTCCTCCCCCTCTACCCTTTGAGTGTTTCAGGCGAGGAGGAGGGCCGTGCGTGGTACCGTGGCGTCGTGGACCTTGCGTGGAGCGAGGAGGAGGTGGCCAATCTTCGTGAAGGGCCCCTCGTGGGTTCGTTCTTCGTGAAAGGTAGGGATTTCTTGTGCCCTTCCCAATCCGGGTGGATCGGGAGTCCTCGGGGTTTGTAGTTAGCTTTACAGCTTTCCACATGCTCCCCTCCCCGTGTGTGGGTGTTTGTATGGTTTTGGGTGGCCCGGGATGGAGCATCCGCGGTCAGCTCTCGACTGATGTCGCGACCGCCCGACGCGTCGCGACATCAGTAGAGGCGTCGCCCTGGTCGGGCGCGACCTTATCGCGGCGCGGTTGGCGGCCGCGATAAGGGTCGCTGTCGCGACCTGGTTTCCCATCGCGACAGGGAGGTTGTCGCGACGCGCCGCCCCGTCGCGTCAGGGTTGCTGTCGCGGTGCCCTTCCCTGTCGCGATGGTATCGCGACGGCCTGTGGGGGTGCGACAGTGCCTGTGGGTGCCTCGGGTGCTTCCGTTGGCCGGTTTGTGTGTCGGCGTATGCCCCAGGGTAGGCTTTGCCCTTAGGACCTTCCGGTAAGGAACGCGGCTGGTTGCCTCTCTGCGTTCAGTGACCGAAGGTGACACCTTCGGGCCCTGTCCTGGCAGTGGTGCCAGGAGGGTAGCGTCTGTCTAATAATCAGTGGACTGGCGGTCAATCGATTATTAGCAAGGAGCGACGGGTTTCCGTGCTAGCTGGTAGTGTTCCGAGACTCCGGCTTTTCCGTACGTGGTGGTGGCGACGACCTCTTGTGGGTCTGTGCGTGCCTCGTGCTTGTTGGGCTTGTCGTGTGTTACAAGCCAGTAGTGTGGCATGGTTCTTGTTGTGCTGCCCCGCCTTTTCGCCCGGTGCTTGGCACTGAGGGCTTGTCCAGTTCATAGGTTGTCTCCGTTGCCTGGGACCCCAATCCTCGGGAGCCTGTTGAGGGAGTACTCCGGCTACGAGTGTGCTCGAGTTGGCAGCCGACAGGGCAGACTCTGGAGCTGAGGGGAAAACGAGGTTTGGACAGCGGCGCTGAGTCGTTTGTAGAGCTCTCTTGTCTGGGTCTGGGATGCGAGGGGTTCAGAGTGCTTTCCTGGCGCAGACCAGACAGTCCTTGTCTCACTGCCTCTCTCTGCGTTGGTTCGGAGCCACGTAGTGGTGTCAGGCGTTGAGGCCGCAGCTTGGCCAGGCTGCGGTGTTGCATGTGTTGTGTGTTTCTGGGCGGCTCTGTCTCGCCCTTGCGCGGGGGCGGAGGCAGGAGCTAGGCTAGCGAGCGGAGCGTGCGGGCTGTGGGGTCCCCCTCTGGCTGCTAGCGGCGGTGGCTTGGTTGCTGTTGTTGTGACGGTGTTTCCTCACGACGTTTCTAAGTGATCTGTTGCCCTAGTTCGCACGACGGTTATAGCCCGGCTGTGCCTAATTTCTGTGGGCATCGTTGGTCTGGCCTTGGGCAGACCCGTGCTTCTGGTGGTTCCTGCTTCGGTGTTCTCTCGGTTCCGTGGTCCGTTCTTGGTGCCAGCCCGTGATGGCACCGGCGTGTGTAGCTTCCCGACCTGGCGGTGTGTCCGGGGTCCGGGGTGGTTCTGCTTGGGGCCCTCGACTTGTAGAGGTCTGAGGTGGCCGTGCTTGCGGTGAGACGTCGTTCTCACTGGTTGTTCCGTGGTCTCGGTAGGTGTGCTGAGCACTGTTTCCGCTCTGTGCCCGACTCCGTTGGTTTCTGCGGAGTCGTATGTGGGCCCGACCTCGGTGGTGGTCGTGGCGTTACGCTGTTCTCTTCCGCTGCTTAGTAGTACCCTGCTGTAGGTGTTACTCTCTTTACAGCTTTCTAGCATAGTTTCCTATTTCGGAGTTCCTGCTGCTCTGGCCGGTGAGGGACTGGTAATCCCTACTGGGCCTTGTTCGCGAGGCTCACCCCCTACTTCCTTCAGCTAGGGGCTCGTCGTCGCGGGAGCTCGGTGTCGGACGGGTTGCGCGGAGGCGGGTTGTGGTGCCGTATTGTTGTCAGCAGCAGTGAGAGAGAGCGTTGTGAGCTCTTGTAGCCGAGTGAGCTGAGAGTTGTGCTTTGCAAGTTCTCGGGGTATGCCCTTAAGGACTGTACCTTTCTTCTGGTACCTGTGCTTTGGTTTGGGATGCGTTTTACAGACTTATGTATATTGTACAGATTATTATAGTTATTAGAATTCAGTACATATCTCACTAGACTATTAATTATAACCCTTCCGGGTCTTCGGATCCGTGGGTGGCGACGCGAACTTCGGGCCCTGATGGGGGTCGGGTGGAGGGTCGGTTCATTACAGTTGGTATCAGAGCGAGGGTCTACTGAGATTTGTAAAGAGTTAATAACTATGGCTGTCCCAAAGGAAGGTACTAGTGCGCTGCTGACACCGTCCGACTAGTGTTAGGCTTGTGTTTTCAAATGTTTTGCAGAGGTGTGCGGTTCCCTGCAAGGTTCGCCGTGCGCGTTGCAGTAGGTTGCAGTTGTTACTGTGCCGCGTGCGTGGTGAGTGTGGTCGCTCGGCGTGTTCGTGCTGTAGCGGCGCGGTTGGTGCTGGACTCGCTGGCAGTGGTCTTCCCGTATGGAGGACACTGCAGGCAAGTCAGGTGCGGTGCTCCTGGTCGTCTTCGGTGCATTTGAGCGTGTGTGCGTCGCGAAGGCTGAGAGAGCCTGCGTGTGGTGTGGCCTTCACTGGTGCAGAGTTGTTGTTTGTGGAGCGTCGAAGTGTCCGGCCTTATTGGCTGTCCCTTTGTTGTTGGGGTGTGTGTTGTCGTTGTTGTGTGTTTGGCCTTGTGTACCTGTGCGCCGTTGTGCGCTGTGCTCGGGACGCCGAGCTGAGCAGGTGCCTTGCATGCTGTGTTGCGCCGCTGATCGAGCGCTGCAACACTTGCCTGTGGTTATTGTCGGCCTGGTGCTGGCTGGTTGTGAGCTCTGGTGAGGTGCTCCCAGAGTCTTTCTCTGTTGGTTCTGGCGGAAGAGAGTTTTCCCCAGAACTTTGTTGTGCTCATTTCTGGTTGCTGTTGCGTTTGCCTCGAGGCTGAGGTGCATCGCTTGGTTGCCCTGTGTTCTGGTGACGTTTTCCAGAACCGTTTGCGGTTGTCCTGGTGAGGGTTCTCTCAGGACTGTTCCGCGCTCGTTTCTGCTGTTGCCCTGCTACCTCATAGTCTGAGGTGTGCTGTTGGTTCGGCTGGTGCGTTCTGGAGGGTTTTCCTAGAATGTGCCTTGGTGGTTCTGGTGAGGTTCTCCTAGGACCAGCTTGTGTTGTTTCTGCAGTTCTGCTTGCTGCAGTGTTCTCTCTGATGGTTCGTGTTGTTTGGTCGTTGGGTTGTGCATTCTGGTGAAGGTTCTTCCCAGGATCGCCCTTTGTTGCTTCTGGTGGAGGTTCTTCCCAGGAGTGCTTTGCGTTCGTTTCGGGCTACCATTGTGTTGCCCCTGTGATTCGAAGTGTGCCGTTTGGTTGGGCCGCGTTCTGGTGAGGTTCTCCTAGGACGGCTCTTGGCGCTTTTTGGTGGAGGTTCTCCCCAAGGCTGCTTCGTGTTGTTTTGGTTGTCGTTGCTCTCTCTCTTTGTGGAGATGAGCTGCCGTTGTTGCTGGTTGGACTGTCTTTGTTACAGTCTGCTTGGGCGTTCTCGGTCAAGGTGTTGTGCGCTTGGCCGTGCGTCTGGCTGCTGCGTTGGCCAGCTTGTCTTGTTAGTCGTTTCCAAGTTTCTCGGCTGCGTTGGCAGGACTTTGTGTGTCTTCGTGGCTCGGGTGGTCTATTTTGTTCTTGCGCCCGGCGTGCTCTCGCAGATGGTGGTCTGGTGAGTGTCGTGGCACTCGGCTGGCTGTGCTTCGTATGGAAGTGTCAGTCTCGCGTTGTGGTTTTGCCTCTCGCGTGTGGAAGAGACTTGTGCGTGTCTCCTTCCTCTGCTTTTCGTCGGTGCTCGGGGTGGTGATGCTCCACTATAGTGTTGTGTTGCCAAGGTGCGCATCGTTGCGACCTTCTGGTGGAGTCATCTTCCCTTGAGTTGTTTTTGGGTTAAGTTGGTTGCTTCCTCGTACCGACGTTTCTTGTGGCACCATGTGTCAGTGGGCCTGTTTGTGCCGATGTTGTCGAGATGGGTTTGCTACCTGCCTAAACAGATTGGGGCGTCGAGTCCCTGTTGGTTTAGTGCGAGGTAGTATTTGTTTCTGTTGGATTGCTTCCGTGAGCGTTGTTCCGCTATGCATTGGTTTTTGTGGTCGGCTTGCTCGTGCAAGCATTGTTCCGGTGTGCGCTCGATGGTGCCTCGGCTTGTGCTTGGAGGCTCTTCGAGTCGGCATTTTGAAGTTGGCCTCTCTATCGGTTGCGATAGAGGTGGTGCTTCTTGCTCTGCGCGCCAGGGAGTTGCTGTGGCTTCACTCCTCGTGCGGCAGAGTCGATGTTTCGTGTTTTGTGCGCTTCATGGAGCCGATGTGATGGTCGCACTCTTGAAGTCGTTGTCGAATTTTTTGTGCGCTTTTCTTGTGGGCCTCTGGTGGAGAGTCCCCTTCGGTGGGCCCTGTGTTGTTCGAGCAGTTGGTGCAGTTGCGTGTGCTGCACCTGGGGCGTTTTTCTTCGATGCTTGTGCTTTGTGCCTTAATGGCTGAGGTTGGCGTGACTTGTTGCGCTCTTTTAGGCTTGCGGTCCTTTGTGTGTGGCTTTTGGTAGGTCTCTTATGGAGAGTCCTTCCCATTAGCCGTAGTGTTGTTTCGGCCGCTGGTGCACCTATGTTGCACTTCGTTTAGTTTTGGTGCTTGTGGCAGCACCATGTGCTCGTGCCCGAGTGTTTCGGTTTCGTGCCGTCTGGAGCCTTGGTGCATTGTGTTGTACCCTGGGTGGCTCTTGGTGCTTGTGATAGCACCGTGTGTTGTGCCGTGTGCCTGATCGTGAGCTTCGTGCGTCGTTTCACGACTTCGCTCGGTGTTGGAGGCGTTAAGCTTTCCGCCTCTGGGGCACGTGTGCTAGCCCGAGTCTTGTGGTTGTGCCGTTACCGCTGTGGGGTGGCTGCTTTGCCTTGTCTAGGTAGTCCTATCGGTGGTACGCCAGGCTTTGGTCGTAGCATGTGTCCGAGTTCCCTCTCGCTTTGGGAGCGAGTGTGTTTAGTTGTGGTACCCTGCTTCGATTCTCGGTCCCTTTGAGGTCGACGTGTTGTCCTCGACCTTTGCAGTTGTTTTGGTTTCCGTGTGATTGCGCGTGGGTTCGTGAGTCTGGAAGCCGATGGCGGAGTCTCCGTCAGTTCGTCGGGTGACAGTGAGGCTGTTGGCTTGCTAGTACTCGACCAAGTGATTTGTCGGCGTCGTGAGGTGTCCGGTTGTGGCTTAACCTCCGACATCTTCCGTGCTTTCGTCGCGGTGGTGTGCCACGTTGTGGAGCATGTGGACTCCTAGTTTGTGTGCTCCGCGTGCATTGGTATCCTTGTAGGACCACGAGGGAGGTCTGGGGGAGACCTAGTGGTGACAGCGGATGCCGTTTCGCGTGTTGAGGTTTTCCGCGTGCGTTTGCTGTCCCTGTTGGACCGCGAGGAAGGTCTGGGTGAGACCTAGTGGTGACAGTGGAGTCGTTCCGTGTGTCGCGGATTCTCTGCGAGCGTGTTGTCGCTCTCGCTCTCGTCGCTCGCGTGGATTTTCGATTGGGCTGGTGGACGGTGCTAACTGCTGCTAGTAGCGTGAGGCCGTTCCTGAGTGTCGTGCTTGACTCTCAGGTGGTTCTTGTGTGGTTGTCAGCAACGGTGTGCTCTGTCGGGTTTTGCTGGCGTAGAGTGAGTTGCTGACCGGCGTTTCTTGTGTTGCTATCGGCAACTGCGTCCTCTGTCGGGTCTTGCTAGCGACAGAGTGGGTTGCCGATCGGTTGTGTCCCAACAGAAGTCTGTTGATGGCTGCAGCCGTGTAGTTTCGGCTGGCGTTTTCCGCTGTTTGGGCCGGATTTGGCGTCGCTCGCACCGGTGGGGTGTCGTTCCGTTTGGGCGCCCCACGTATGGCTGGAGTGAGCCATTGGTTCTCGGCTTGGTGCTCCTGGAGTGTGGAGCATGTTGTGAGCCGTTGGGTTTTCGATTCTGTGCTTTCCGTGTGCTTGGAGCCCGTTGTGTGAAGCCGTTAGTTTTCCGGCTTCGTGAGTTTCGCCCGTGTTTGGTGGTGCGATTGTTGCCACGAGGAAGTCGTGTTGAGACTTAGTGGCTTTTTTGCGTTGGTCTTGCGTTTGCTCCCTGTGTTTTGTTTCGTGCCTCGGGATCTTCTGGGCTTGTCCCAATTTCGAGGACGAAATGTTTTAAGGGGGGTAGAATGTAAGACCCAATTCCCGACTTTTCTTCCGGTGTCCTGGATGACTGGTGTCGCGTCAGGGGTGCCCGACGCGACAGTCATCCGTGTCGCGACGAGTCTGTGCGTCACGTTCTTGTCGCGCCCGGGTTGCCCGTCGCGTTCTTGTAGCGCCCGGTCAACGGGTCGCGACAGTGTTTTGTCGTGTTGCGCTGTCCGGTCGTCTGACGCCTGTCAGGGTGGCAGGTGTGTCAGTACGGCCTGTCGGGTTGTCGCGGCGCCCGTGGGGGGCGCGTTCCGGTCGCGGTCCGTTGACTCGTCGCGTTAAGATTCGTAACGCGACGGGGCGGTCCGTCGCGTTCTGGGTGTCGGTGGCTTTAGGCGCTGGCCGGCTACCCCTTTTCCCTTCTCTCTTCTCTTCCCTCTCCCTCTCCTCCGGCGGTGCTCCGCCTCCCCCTCCCCTTTGAGTGTTTCAGGCGAGGAGGAGGAGGGCCGTGCGTGGTACCGTGGCGTCATGGACCTTGCGTGGAGCGAGGAGGAGGTGGCCAACCGTCGTGAAGGGCCCCTCGTGGGTTCGTTCTTCGTGAAAGGTAGGGATTTCTTGTGCCCTTCCCATTCGGGTGGATCGGGAGTCCTCGGGGTTTTGTAGTTAGCTTTACAGCTTTCCCCATGCTCCCCTCCCCGTGTGTGGGTGTTTGTATGGTTTTGGGCGGCCCGGGATGGAGCATCCCGCGGTCAGCCTCTCGACTGATGTCGCGACCGCCCGACGCGTCGCGACATCAGTAGAGGCGTCGCCCCGGTCGGGCGCGACCTTATCGCGGCGCGGTTGGCGGCCGCGATAAGGGTCGCTGTTGCGACCTGGTTTCCCGTCGCGACAGGGAGGCTGTCGTGACGCGCCGCCCCGTCGCGTCAGGGTTGCAGTCGCGGTGCCCTTCCCTGTCGTGATGGTATCGCGACGGCCTGTGGGGGCGCGACAGTGCCTGTGGGTGCCTCGGGTACTTCCGTTGGCCCAGTTTGTGTGTCGGCGTGTGCCCCAGGGTAGGCTTTGCCCTTAGGACCTTCCGGTAAGGAACGCGGCTGGTTGCCTCTCTGCGTTCAGTGACCGAAGGTGACACCTTCGTGGCGCCGTGTCCTGGCAGTGGTGCCAGGAGGGTCGCGTCTGTCTAATAATCGGTTGACTGGCGGTCAATCGATTATTAGCAGAGCGACGGGTTTCCGTGCTAGCTGGTAGTGTTCCGAGACTCCGGCTTTTTCGTACGTGGTTGGTTGGCCGACGACCCTCTTGTGGGTCTGTGCGTGCCTCATGCTTGCTGGGCTTGTCGTGTGTTACAAGCCAGTAGTGTGGCGTGGTTCTTGTTGTGCTGCCCCGCCTTTTCGCCCAGTGCTTGGCACTTGAGGGCTTGTCCCGTTCAGAGGTTGTCTCCGTTGCCTGGGACCCCCATCCTCGGGAGCCTGTTGAGGGAGTACTCCGGGTTACGAGTGTTCTCAAGTTGGCAGCCGACAGGGCAGACTCTGGAGCTGAGGGGAAAACGAGGTTTGGACAGCGGCGCTGAGTCGTTTGTAGAGCTCTCTTGTCTGGGTCTAGGACGCCGAGGGGTTCGGAGTGCTTTCCTGGCGCAGACCGACAGTCCCTTGTCTCACTGCCTCTCTCTGCGTTGGTTCCGGAGCCACGTAGTGGTGCAGGCGTGAGGCGCAGCTTGGCCATGCTGCGGTGTTGCGTGTGTTGTGTGTTTCTGTGGCGGCTCTGTCTCGCCCTTGCGCGGGGGCGGAGGCAGGAGCTAGGCTAGTGAGCGGAGCGTGCGGGCTGCGGGTCCCCCTTTTGTCTGCTAGCGGCGGTGGCTTGGTTGCTGTTGTTGTGACGGTGTTTCCTCACGACGTTTCTAAGTGTTATCCGTTGCCCTAGTTCGCACGGCGGTTATAGCCGACTGTGCTAGTTTCCGTGGGCGTCGTTGGTTGGGCCTTGGGCAGACCCGTGCTTCTGGTGGTTCCCGCTTCGATGTTCTCCGGTTCGTGGTCCGTTCTTGGGGCCAGCCCGTGATGGCACCAGCATGTGTAGCTTCCAACCTGGCGGTGTGTCCGGGGTCCGGGGTGGTTCTGCTTGTGGGCCCTCAAACTTGTAGAGGTCTGAGGTGGCGTGCTTGCGGTGAGACGTCGTTCTCACTTGGTTGTTCCGTGGTCTCGGCAGGGTGTGCTGAGCACGTTTCCGCTCTGTGCCCAACTCCGTTGGTTTTCGAGGGAGTCATATGTGTGGCCCAACTCGGTTGGTGGTCGTGGCATACGCTGTTCTCTTCGCTGCTTAGTAGTACCCTACTGTAGGTGTTACTCGCTTACAACTTCTAGCGTAGTTTCCTGTTTCGAAAGTTCCTGTGCTTGGCCGGTGAGGGACTGGTAATCCCTACTGAGCTTGTTCGCGAGGGCACCCCCATACTTCCTTCAGCTAGGGGCTCGTCGTCGCGGGAGCTCGGTGTCGGACGGGTTGCGCGGGGAGGCGGTTGTAGCGCCATGTTGTTGTCAGCAGCAGTGAGAGCGAGCGTTGTGAGCTCTTGTAGCCGAGTGAGTGAGAGTTGTGCTTTGCAAGTTCTCGGGGTATGCCCCTTAAGGACTGCACTTTCTTTGGTACCTGTGCTTTTGTTTGGGAGCGTTGTACAGACTTATGTATATTGTACAGATTATTATAATATTGGAATTCAGTACATATCTCACTAGACTATTAATATAAACCCTTCGGGTCTTCGGATCCGTGGGTGGCGACGCGAATTCGGGCCCTGGTGGGGGTCTGGAGTGTCGGGTCGTTACACAAAAGCTCTATCACCCTCAATAACAATCTCACCAGTCTTCAACAATGCGTCAACAATAGGGCCGGGAAATGTAACTCTCATGATGTTCATCATCAGGAAATACTATTGTTCTTTTCTAGTTCGCAGGAGGACGTCAGACCTGAAATTAGATGGAGAAATATGGCTAACCAGGGAATAATTGGTTAGTGCACCGTTGGGGTTGAAGCTTGTATTAATAAGGTCAACCATGCTAAGATGACCACAATCGCGTAAACAACATGTAAATTAGAGCATGAATGAGGCACTTGTGTTAGCGGTGAGATAACAAGCTTGGTGCACTGCTGTACACTAAGCCAGATCTCCAAAAGGCTAGGACCAAAACCAGGTCGAACTTGGTTGATAGGGTTCCTAATAAGGGCTTAGGCCTTTGTCTCCTCCCTTCCCCTAAGGCAGATGGAGAAGGGGGCTACGGTGGAGGCGATTGGGTAGGCGAGTGAGATAGACGACACAGGTGGGCGATGGGTCCAATGTCAGTTGTTGTGGACGGGGGGGTTGATGGCGATGATCGGAGATGATCAGAGCGTCGGCGGCATCAGCTCTAGCAGAGGGCTAGTTTGTCCTCCCATTCCTCTTCTCCTTCTCTCATCTCTCTCTCTCTCTCTCTCTCTCTGGCACCTTCAACTAAAAGAACCGAGCAAGTGGAAGAGAAGAGAGAGGTTATCAAAGGAAGAGAAAGAGCAAGGGGCGACCGCAACATTGGAGAAGGGGAGGGAGTGGTGGCGAGGCATGCGACAGTTGGACTGTGGGGCATGACAACTAGCAGCATTAGATGGTAGGGTCCTCGCGCTACAGGGACACAACAAAAGCACCAGAGGGAGGTGGGTGGCACCTTCAACTAAAAGAACCGAGCAAGTGGAAGAGAAAGAGAGAGGTTATCAAAGGGAAGAGAAAGAGCAAGGGGCGACCGCAACATTGGAGAAGGGGAGGGAGTGGTGGCGAGGCATGCTACAGTTGGATGTGGGGCATGACAACTAGCAGCATTAGTTGGTAGGGTCCTCGCGCTGCAGGGACACAACAAAAGCACCAGAGGGAGGTGGGGGTTAATGGACAGTGGAGCCATGGATTTGGGGCACTGGGAGGGGGAGATCGAGATGTAGTGTTGCGGTATGGAGGGAGAACGGAAAAAAAAAAAAGAGGATGCAGGCATGGTCAACGATGGGCTTTGCGGCATGAAAGAAAAGAAGAAGAAGAAGAAAGATATGGGTAGGGGAGATGATGTGGGGCACGTGTGAAAGGGAGAAAAAAAATGAAGGTAGTCAGATCTCGGCTCTGTTAAAGAAGTCGATCCCTGCTTTGATACCAAGTTGATGCAAGATAAAGAAGGGGAAGCAAGTGGGAAGAAGGGAAAGAGGGTTAGAGGAGAAGGCCAGATAGAAATGGCAACCACTGTGGGGCTTCACACCCCTTCCTAGTCTACGATTTCTGTCCTACCGTCCTACGAGAAAGAAGATCTAAAGATGGAGGCGATTGTTCTCTCAAAATATTCATTCTTCATTTCTTCATTCATTACCTTCCAAAAGAGATAATACATGTGTTTATATAGGGATGGAGGCCTACAACCTATCTCCCACCGTGACCAAATCGAAGAGTGTCCTCAAAAGGACAAAAGTTGCCTAAACATCCTTGAAGAACAAGACAATTGTAGAAGTATCTTGGATGGACAAAAATTTTAAAAAAGTTTCTTCAAAGGGAGGAGGAAACCACATAAGGCTCATATTTTGACCCAACTCAGGGGGTGGGACCCACGCCACTTCTACAAAGTGGCGTGTGCTCTCCTGAGTGCGGCTTAAGGCTGAGCGTACTAGAAATTCTTAGAAATCTCAACAAATCATGGAGAAGTCCAAGAAGGTAGGAAATGGCGGAAACCCCCGGGGGGGTCAAGAAATGACAGAAATACTGACAAACTCAAGAAATGACTAAGAAGCCCGACTCTTGCCGTTTTCATGGCTAGGTGGAGCGGGACCCGCATCACTTTCCTATAGCGGCGTGCACTCTCCTGAGTCTGATTTATGGCAAGCCACCACAAGTCTTGGGATTGTCAAGAATGGCATAAATCCTTGACAATGCCAAGAAATGACTGTAAAGCCCTGGGAGGTCAAGAAATGACCGAAAAGTGCTAGGGAGTGAAGAAATGACAAGTGTACCCCAAGAAGTCAATAAATGATTAGAAAGACCTTGGGGATATTGAAAATGATAGAAACACCAGGAAGGGTCTAGAGCTGCAAGCATACCAGCAAGACAACTTAAAGGTCCTATCACAACCAAAAGGGTGATGGTGACCATGAACAAATATAATGGGCCAACAGTGACCATCTTGACGATCCAATGGTCTGATTGTGATCTAGTTCAAATCCAATGGTCTGATCTTGATCAAGTTCAATCCAATGGTCTGATCGTGATGAAGATCCAAGTTAATAGTATGATTGCGATAGAAGAAAATTCAAAAGGGTCCGATTGCGGCCAAAAATAATTGACAAGACCCGATCATCTAATCAAGTCCACTTGTACATGTCTTCAAAGACCAATTGTAATTCAAACTACATGTGTACAAGCAATGAAATATTCAATTTTTATTTGCAAGAGTGTGTACCCATAGAGTGCAACCATCAAGGTCATCATGGTCACAACAATAGAGTTAAAAGGCATTCTTTGACATAGAATCAAAGGTGTTCAAGTTCATCTTGATGCAAATTAACATCAACTTCAGTTAGTGGGGAAATGTTCAGTACACAAATCTAATTCGCTTGATAAAATAAACGAACGAAACAAATACACCATAATATAGACACAATCGTCCAATGAACGAGCATGTAAATTCCCGCATCAAATGAATTTCAATTTGTCTATTAACAGACTAGTACACTCGAAAATCATGCCTACAAATATCATGTCTCTCTCTTCTTTTTCCAAGAGGGAGACAAGAGATGTTAAATTTGAAGAGAAGGTGCTTATAAAGTTATGAAGATGCTTATAAAGATTTGAATATTATGTGGTTGAATATTTGGATAGTTGTGAACCTTTTATTACCATTTATGAATGCAGTTGTGTATGTCAAATGCACTTCTAGTGCATATTATAAAAACCATATGGATGCCATATTGTGACTTATGACTTTGTATTTTTTTGTCATTTGATGCTATATTTTAAATTATGTATTCTTCTTTGTAAGGAAATATTTTCATTCTATATTTGAAAGAAAATTATATTTGTTATTAAATTTTATTCGTGAGAATTTTTTTTTGAGAAAATCTATCGTTAAATATAACATATTATATAGAGAAGAAGACTACTTTTAAAAGAATATAGTTTGAATTCTGATATCAGTATATAAGGCATACAATTTTACATTCTAATGACCTATTTTGAAAAATTAGAAGGCAAAAATTTTTGCTTCTTAAAA
Organism: Colocasia esculenta; assembly: GCA_014218235.1. Lineage (NCBI taxonomy): Eukaryota > Viridiplantae > Streptophyta > Magnoliopsida > Alismatales > Araceae > Colocasia > Colocasia esculenta. The sequence goes on along the minus strand of JACBKR010001598.1, from coordinate 2,196 downwards.
GAAATAAAAAGCAAAAATTTTTCATTCTATGTAGATCTTAGAAGGCAGAAATTATCGCCTTCTAAAAAATAATAGAGGGTGTAAACTTTTGTCATCTCATAGGTATTAGAAATGTCTTAATGAGTTTATATGGCGAAAATAAAATCACCATCTATAACTATCATTTTTGCCTTTCAAAGTTTTCACCTTCTCAGAAACACTATCCACCTTCTATTTGAATAGAAGACAATGCATTAGAAGGTAGAATATAATATGCCCAAGTTCTATGTTCTAAAATAATAGATTGCATATATTTACACTTTTAAATGCATTTTTTTTCCTTATATTATTATTTTTGTAACACTTGAGGCTTTGTTGTTGATAACTAAAACTCATGAATATCATGAATATATTTAATAATATTTTTCTAAAAAATAAGATAATTTATATCGCTTTAAAGATTTGCACTAAAAGTCTATATTGATTACAGTTCAATGTGCATCAACTAGAGACTAAAGTACCACAATGATTTTAGAGCAAGCTTCTATCGATTACTAAAGAAGTTCGCTTCATCGTGCGCGAAGCTTACTTCATCATATATGAAGTTCACTTCGTCATATACAAAAGTTCACTTTGTCATATACAAAAGCTCACTTTGTCATATACGAAGGCTCACTTCGTCATATACGAATCTCACTTCATCATACATGAAGGCTAACTTTGTCATATACGAAGTTCACTTCGTCATATATGAAGTTCACTTCATCATATGCAAAGGCGCACTTCGTCATATATGAACAAGTACTTCGTCATACGATATGCATTGAAATAAAACAAGTCATCGGTGTTCCCGATTACCTCTAGAAGCTTGCAATTTGTGAACAAATGTTTCGATTAGCATAACATCTTTTCCGATTAGTGATTATCCAGATATTGATTACTAAATATATCTTTTGATTGCTTCTGGGCATATCGATTAGTGAACAATATGATCAATATTTATAGTCTGTATCAATTACTGATGTTTTACAACAATTACTGAATATATTGTTTTAAATGCTTTGGATGCACCGAACATTGAAATCTCACTCATGATTCTCACAACGATGAGTGATATAGACTGTTCAAATAATGTTCAATCATATCATGATTATTTTAATGTATGATGCCAAGTATATTTTCTGTATATTTTCAACATATTGTTTCCCACTCACTTAAAGTCTCAAAATCTATTTATTGTAAGCATACCTTTTTTTGAAATATAGTTGTCTCTAAGAACTCCATTCAGACTAAATCTTATTTTCTATATGCTACGTACTTTCTACCTTTTCTTGGTAAGTAAAAAGGGACTACATTATATGGTAGCTCTGTCAGCTAACTTGCGGACTAAAGGCAAATAAGCTATGGGATGATAGACATTTTCTATCATAGCATTTATTACATGATGGTTTACGGTACACTCACAATTTCAACATTGGACCAGCTACCGGTGACCTTAACAACATGCATAAGCTGAAGAAGACTCTCTTCTATCCCAGGTATCTGTTAGACACAAGAAGAAGAAGTTAGATTCAAAGAGAACATAAGAAGAAGAAAAAGAGCAACATGAAGAAGATGAATCCTCAAAAGGTTATCTTAACGGTCTTCTTCAGAAGCTCTATAAAGAGTCGAAGGCTTTGAAGAAAAAGCCAAAAGTTTTCTGCTCAAGCATTCTAAGTGTTCAAGCCTACATCATTCCTTCTCTCTGTGTGTTTCATTGTACATCTGTGAGAGAGAGTTTTAGCTTGAGAGATTGAGTCTCCTATTTATTTCTTTAGCTCTCAGGTTGTTGTCAAGATTAACCAGTCAAGTTCATCATTCCTAAACATGGTCTTGACTGGGTGGTCTTTCTTATCTTAAAGAAAGACTTAGTTGTCCCGCTGAGGGACTGTACTCAACTTCCCCTCGTGTAGAAGGAAAGACCGACTAGGGTTTTGGGTGTTCTGTCAGGCTGAAGGACTTCACTCAACTTTTTCTTTGTATAGAAGGGAAGACCAGCTAGGGTGTTGGGTGTTGTGTTAGGCTGAGAGACTATACTCAATGTGCCCCTTGTGTTAAAGGGAAGACCAGCAGGGAGTTGGGTGTTGTATGTCCACTGGGGGACTACCCTGGGTTAGTGAAATCTCAAGAGTTTGCTTGGAGATTAGATGTAGGACTTTTATTTGAGGGATGTGCCGA
>JACBKR010001597.1:0-41221 GCA_014218235.1 Colocasia esculenta | reverse complement strand
ACAAATAAAAATCAACTCTCCCATCCAAGAAGAAAAATCGCAATTCGGTGGTTCCATCAAAATAGTGACTTTCTAATCTTTCATAATTTGACATATCAAAAAATCATACTTTAAATAAATCCAATAGACTACTAAAAATCTAAAGTCCGTAAAAAAAAGTCAACGTGCATATGACTTCTCAAAGGAGCCACTCTCTTACTAACAAACATTTAGTCTGCTTGAAACATCTCAGGATTTAGTCAAACCTAAACTATCATCACCCAAACTCATGAGAATTGTTACTTTTTTAATTTCTTCAATTATAAAGTGAAATTCTCATGAGTTTAGGTGATGATAGTTTAGGTTAACCAAATTCTGAGAGGTCTCAAGCAACTAAATGCTGTCAGTAGAAGAGTGGCTCCCTGAAGAAGTCATATGCACATTTAACTTTTTTTACCAGACTTGATTTTTAGTATTCTACTGGGTTTATTGAATTGTGAAATTTTAGATATGCCAAATTATAAAAGATTAGAAGTCGCTATTTGAGGAACCACCGAAATTGCGATTTTTTTTTGGATGAGTGAGTGAATTTTATTTGTAAGAGAATGATTTTTTGATATTTTTATTGGATTGAAATGGAGGGTACTTTCTTATTTATATGTAATATCTTAAGTTAAATAAAACTACAAATGTAACGTTTACTTAAATGATGTTCAGGTAAATAAGGTATGTGGAGGGGATCAGACGTAATTAAGGTAAGCTGAGGGATCGGCCCGATCCAGTCGATTCCGTTCGATTTTGCTCGATCCACCCCGATTCCACCTTACATCGAGGGTGGGTCATCGTCCACACCCCCCCCCCCCCACAAAATCGGGTCGCCATAGGCCGATTCTGACCCGAATCGGCCGACTTTGCCATCCATGCCGTGCTCTACCTTGGCAAGTGGTGGCTCTCACTGCAGCCCGCAGCCGCTCTATGTATATAGATCTAATTATCTATGCAATTTATCGACCTATGAATTTGATTTATATCTGAAATTATGTATTTTGTGTTTATGTATCAAATCATCTATGTGGTTTGTTGTGGATCTAATCAATTTGATCCACCTATCTAAATGTTGTTGCATCTGAAGTTTCGTTTTATTTCGGTTTCATTTCCAACTTAAAAGTGGAAATGGATGCAAAAGTAGAAACATCCTTTTCTGTTTCCAAAATTCTTATAAGAAGCGGAAGCGAAAACTCATTTCTGTTTCGACCGGCCGTTGGCAGCAGTTGGTGCAAGTGATCATGTCACTTTAGGATGGTCAAGTCAAATGAGGCATGTAGTTTGGCAGATTTTATCATTAACTGCCTGCATAATGTTAACCACCTAGTTGGTGTTTCCAGTTTCATTGATGCCTCTTTGGATGTGAAGAAGGTCTGCCAAAAACATTATGAGCTAAGTTGACATGTAGAAAACTAATATTTTTCTTTGGGCAGGCTCAGATAATCAGTCATAGTGATCCTTAATGATTTCCCCTTTTCTGGAAGGAGATATTCGTGGGGAAAATGGACCCTAAAGAGTAAGCAGAGAGAAAAAAAAAAGCGGAGAATTTTTGTTCTTAATTATATTAACACAGACACTATAGTAGACCTCTTTACCAAGAGATGTTAGCTTGAACTGATTATTGCTCTAACCTGGGGCTCCTGTTTGTGTGATCTTACTGGACTACAAGTCTTGAAAAAAGTGGTTCCTACAAATTGTGTGGATATGTATAAATTATAAAAGCATATTTGAATGGATGGCCTTGTTTTCGTTTAGGTTAGAAATAAATAAGCCAGGACTGAAATGAAGATTCTATTGACACAAAGCTCAGGGTTTTAGATATCTACCGACACAAAGCTTGGGGTAAATAGGCTTAAACTGGTTTATTCATGCACACTACATCCAAGTTTGGCGCTGTTATCAAATCCAAGTGGAGGACTGTTTCGTGAGAAAAAGAAAAGCATCAATCACAGGGATTCTCTCACGATTTTGGTTTCTTTTTTATAATTTTCGTGTTTTTTGGACCAGGTTTGCATATGTAGGGTCGTGTCCTTTGCCTCCTCCCCCCCAATCAATGCAAGTTGATGTTAATTAAATCGATTACTTATCGATACCCTTGATTAACCACCACATGGGCGCCATAATCCGGTTAATTCAAAAAGAATTTGGAAATAAAGGAGTTTCTAAAAAATACTTAATTGCATCATCCTTGTCCATTAATTTATTTGTTTTTTCTTTCATTGTTTGTGTGCATGATTGCTCCTTTTTTCCTATCAGGCTATTTAAATGATACACCTCACTCGTTTAACCTTTTCATTTGTTATATTGCTGTTTATAACTTTCCTTGTTTACATTCAATTTAAAATGCATAGACTACCCTTTGGGGAATAATTCATGTAATTTCATGCACAACATGGATTAATTAGGCAATTAATCAATATTGTGGTATTATTGCAATCCTGAGAAGATCAGGGTATTCTTGCAATTTTCCCAGAAATGAGGGTATTGATGTGATCACATATTCATGAGCTTAAAAACTTTATATTTCATGGACCAAATATATCACATCACCATTTACACAAATTTACAACTAAAAGAGATCTTGATCAATTAATTAATTTGCAAGGTTTTTATTGCAAATTTGTACCCCTGCCCTCAGTGCACAGGAACAGCCTTGTTGGGATTTTTCCCCTGTGCCGAACCCCTTTGAGCCTACTTTTTCTTCCTCCTCTTCTTCTTCTTGATCATGGTTGGCAGTATCGGCCGAAACCGATATGCTTTGGCCGAAACGTATTGATTTTGGATCTAGCCGATATCGAAACCATGGTCTGAAACCGACCGAAACCCCCTCTTAAGCGGAGTTCAAGTCCGCCCGATATGCGTGAAATTGAAACCGATCAGTTTTAGTTTTGGACCCGGCCAAAACAGAAACCGAAACTGAAACTGCCATCCTTGTTCTTGATGCTGACCTGAAATGGTTGCCTATTTTTTGTCTTCTTTTTCTTCTTCCTTCTCTTCTTCTCATCTCTTCTCTCTCCTCCCTTACTTGGCACAATGTGCTCTGCACGTGTCATTGGATTTCTCTCTTTGGAATCCCACCGGTGGGGTTTTATTCCCACAACCCTTTTTTCTTTCTTTTCAAAAACATCACTGTTGTCATATATCTATGAGGATTTTTCCTTCTTTTTCTTTAATAAGTGCATAGGTGCCCCTCTTTTCTTATTCTAAATCTAAATGGTTGCCTAGTGGGGAATTAAAATTGGGCAGGCAGTAACAGGGCAGCCTGCTCTTTGAGTGACCTTTCTCACCTCTTGGTTGCTTCTTCTCAGCTTTAGATCCTTTCCTTCTTAGCTCGGGAAATTCTTCTTTCTTAGCTTTGAATAGCTCTCTGGCACCTCTTTGCAAATTTTCTTTGCAGGTCTAGCTGATCTCTTTGCAGGGGCTCAACTCTCTTTTAATGGTGGGAGAGGGGGTAGTATGGGGGGAGGCAATGGTAGTCTTCCTTGCCTTGTTTATAAGTGAAATGCACCGATGGGGTTTTCTTCCCCTCTTTTGTTCTTCCTGCTAGGCCATTTATTTCTCTTTTTTGAAACCTCACTAGTGTCGTGCACCGATGAGGATTTTCCAGTGGGCCATCCCACCTTCTTTCTTTTGAGTCGCACTGGTGGATCAAAAATGGGCAAGTAGTTGGGGCGGGGAGGCTGCATGTTCCCTTTTTGGATATGACATTGGTGGGGATTTAAATTAGGCGAGCAATGAGGGGACATCCATGACTTTCCTTCTTTTAAATCCCACCAGTGTCAGTGGTGGGGATAAAAAATGGCAAAACAATGAGGGACAACCGTGACTTCCTTCTTCTGAATCCCACCAGTGTCATTCACTTGTGGGGATCAAAAGAGGCAAGCAATGAGGGGCGGCCATGCTTGCCTTTTTGAAATAGCCTCATGAAGGCAGGGAGAAGAGAGCAATTTAATTGGGATTGGGAGATGACACTAGTGGGAATAAAAAAAAGGCAAGTGAAGGGGGCGGCCATGCTTGCCTCTTTTGAAATAGCCTCAAGAAGGCAAGAGAGGGAGAGCAATCTGATTGGGTTTGGGAATTTCCCTTTTTGGATTCCCAGCAGTGGGCAACAACGATTAGGATTCCATCAAGAGGGAGAAGGTGAGAGGGTTATTCCTAGTAGCACTAGGACTGGATGGGGAAAGAAGGAAATCGGGGGAAGGGTCACCCCTTTCCCCTGTCCATCCTCACTAGGATTGGGACTTGGACATGCTGCTTCCCCTCTTTTCTCTTTTCTTTATGTTTCTCTATAAATAGGGGCTGCCCCCTCTTCTTTCTCCTCATGTTCTGCCCCCTCTTCTTTTCTCCTACCGATTGTTACTTTAAGAGTGAGTCTCTTGAAGAAGTCACATTACGTTTGAGTTATTTCACTGGATTTTGGATTTTTAGTATTCCATGTGGTTTATTTGAATTGAAATTTTTAACTAGGCTTAATTATGATAGATTAGAAAGTCGGCATTTTGATGAAATTACCAAAATCACGAATTTCTTCTTAGATGGAAGAGTTGACTTTTTATTGATAAGAGATATGATTTTTTTGATATTTTTATTGGATTCAAATGGGGGGTGTTTCCTTATTTACATGTAATATCTTTAGTAAATAAACATTTACTTAAATGATGTTCAGATAAATAAGGTGTTTTACATGGATAATATATATAAAATAATCCCATGCGAATCGGATCGAATCAGATCAAATCACGAAAAATCCGATTCGATCCGAATCGGCGATGCAACAAAGCTTGCCCTCAAGTTGCTATCGGGAGCATTATAAGTTGTCTTTTATGTGTGGAGTATGGTTGTTAAGGTGACTAAGGTGACTACGGCGATGGCCCGCCACCTTATTGCTTAGGCACCAAGGCAAGGCGCCTAGGCGAAGTCTAGTTTATGTAACGAAGTACCCATAACTCTATATTTTATACTGCATACGTTCTCTATTTATTAATACAAAAGTGCTACCCACAAACATTTAACACATATGTGTGTAAGGTCATATAATAGAAGAAATAACAAATGTTAATAAAATAGTATAATAATAAGGCAATCAATTGGAATCTGAGCATATACTGTCAAGTGTCAACAAGTTAAAAAGTTTTATTTAATCTGATATATGCTAGCAAATAATAAATGAGAGAGAGAGAGAGAGAGAGAGGGATGAGGAGAGAGAGAGAGAGAGAGGAGAGAGAGGAGAGAGAGAGAGAGGAGAGAGAGAGAGGAGAGAGAGAGAGAGAGAGAGGTTAAGGAATCCAGCTATAGAAAATACAACATGGTTGCTGTGGTCATGAACATGCCACTGTTTAGTCTTATAAGGCTGCTGATACGGCACAACAATGCGTGGCGGAGGAGAAGACAGAGAACAGAAAAGGAGAGCGTGGGGGAAGAAGAAGAAGAAGGTAGAAAATACAACATGAGTTGCTGTGGTTCATGAATCATGCCACTGTTTAGTCTTATAAGGCTGCTGATACGGCACAACAATGCGTGGCGGAGGAAGAAGACAGAGAACAGAAAAGGAGAGGCGTGGGGGAAGAAGAAGAAGAAGGGGTTTGGGCTTCCACCTTGGGGATTCCACCCCGCTGAGAAGAAGACAAGAAGGCTGCGTACAAAGCTGTTCTTCAAATTTTCATTAACCTAAAAACATGATATTACACTTTATTATAGTGAGAGAACTCTAATGGCCCCACTGACACACAGGCATGGACTAAAATACCCCAAGCCTAAAATAAGTCCAAATTCGGACCCAAAAATACACAGAAAATAGAAAGAGCTCTAATGGGCCTCATAGGGCCTTATTACATTAACTAAATACTCAAACTCATAAAATAAACATGCTAGTGGTCCGAAGGCAAGTCGCCAAGCCAAATTGACGCCGTCGTCGCTGCTCGTCGCCTCCGTCTGCGGTAAACTTGGACCTTGTCGGCCCGGTCCAGTGCTCGGGTGTCCCCACCAATACCCCCGCCTAAGAAGAACTCGACCCTGTCGAGTAAGAGTCTCGACAGCTATGGTGACGCTCCAAAAGGTCAGGATCAATCTACTGTAGCTCCGTGCGGGTGATCCACGCATCATCAGCGGAGGGTCGACCCTTCCAGCGAACCAGGTAGCGCTGACAGTCTCCGCTATGGGTGGTGACCACCTGCTCATCAAGTATTTGATCAATTTGCTCACGCCGTGTAGGAGTCATGGTCGGAGGTGGACACTCAGGGGTGGGGTCGCTCACAAGGGTTGGTGATGGCTCGAACGGGTCACTGCGGGATCTCTATATGCCACAGATCTGAGACATTAAAAGTGGAACTCATACCATAATCTGGTGGTAGATCAATGACGTATGCGTTGGATCCAATACATTTCAAAACTTTGAAGGGTCCAGCTCCCCGAGATTGTAGCTTCTTAACGGTTCCTAAGGGAAACCGTTCAGGTCTGACCCTGATCATAACGTAATCACCTTCATGGAAGTCATGGAAACGACGATGTAAATTTGCTGCTGCCCGATAATTTTCGTTGCTGATCTCGATGTGGTGACGAATACTATCATGCAGACCTCTAATGTGTTCAGCCAATGACTGTGTAGACTCAGAGACACGGGACTGATGAGGCATGGGGACAAGATCTACAGGACTCCTAGGCTTATACCCCGTGACTATCTCAAAAGGACTCATGCCAGTGGACCTGTTGACCGAGTTGTTGTATGCAAATTCAGCTAGAGGTAAGACCAGATCCCAGTTCCGAGCATTCTCACCAACCAGACAGCGTAACGAATCACCTAGACTCCTGTTAACCACTTCAGTTTGACCATCCATCTGGGGATGGTAGGCGGTGGAGAACTTGAGCTTTGTGCCCAAAAGGTGCCACAGGGTCTTCCAGAAATAGCAAACAAACCGCACATCCCTGTCAGACACGATAGATTTGGGAAGCCCGCGGAGACGCACGATCTCAGAGAGGAAGATACGGGCCACCCTAGAAGCATCAGAGGTCTTGGCACAAGGAATGAAATGGGTCATTTTGGAAAACCTGTCCACCACCACCATGATGGAGTCATGTCGGCGAACCGTGCGTGGCAATCCCAAGACAAAATCCATACGTCCTGCCACGGACGGTCGGGCACGGGTAGGGGAGTATACAAACCGGTGTTCTGCTTCCGTTGTTTGGCCAAAGCACAGGTGCGACATTGGGCCACAATTCGGGCCACATCACGTTTTAAACTAGGCCAGTAGAACCGGTACTTCACTAATTCAATGGTCTTATTGCGACCGAAGTGTCCAGCCAAACCTCCCGCATGCACTTTCCATACAAGGAAATCACGCACAGAGGTACGTGGGATGCAAAGCTTATGCTCCCGAAAAAGATACCCGTCTTAAAGGATGAAGTTATTATATATTTGGGATGGGACAGATCGGAGGGCCGAGAGGATGGGACCAAAGTCTGGGCAGTTAGGGTAGTCATCTCTCAACTTCTTGAATCCCGTGACTTCTGAAGAGACGACGACCAGCAAGGAGGCGCGACGACTCAGCGCGTCGGCCACACGATTCTCCACGCCAGCCTTATGTTTGAGGACAAATGTGTAGGCTTGAAGATACTCCACCCAACGACTATGTCGTGGGTTAAGTTTCTTTTGGGCGTGGAGAAATCTAAGAGCTTCGTGGTCGGAGAACAGCACGAACTCGTGAGGAAGAAGGTAGTGTCTCCAGTACCTCAGGGCCTGGACCACTGCATTGAACTCTTTGTCATAGGTGAAATACTTCAATTTGGCGTCACTTAACTTCTCACTGAAGAAAGCAACGGGATGACTCTCCTGACTCAGTACTCCACCTATGCTAACACCAGAGGCATCACAAGCTACCTTAAACACCTTAGAGAAGTCCGGCAATCTAAGCACAGGTGCTTGGGTCATAAGCTCCTTAAGATCACGAAAGGCTGAAGCAGCTGCCTTTGTCAAACAAAGGTTCCCTTTCGCATGCAGTCAGTAATGGAAGCAGTTACGGTGCTGAACCCTCTAATGAATTGACGGTAGAAAGTGGCCAGACCGTGGAAACTACGAACTTCATGAAGGTTTTGCGGTTCCAGCCACTCCACAATTGCTTTGACCTTATCCGGGTCAGCAGAAACACCCATACCAAAGACAATAAACCCCAAGAAAGCAACTTGAGAGGTCACGAAAGTGCACTTCTTGAGGTTACCATAGAGGCTTTCACGACGCAGGGTGGTGCAGACTTGCCTCAGGTGTTCCAAATGGTCTACCCTCGTACGGCTATAAATAAGAATGTCATCAAAATACACAACGAGGAACACCCTGATAAATGGGCGCAACACCTGATTTATAAGCCTCATAAAGGTGCTCGGGGCGTTTGAAAGACTAAATGGCATGACCAACCACTCGTAGAGTCCGTCCTTCATTTTGAAGGCGGTCTTCCATTCGTCACCAGGTCAAATCCTCACCTGGTGGTAACCACTCCTCAAATCAATCTTGGAGAACAGAGTAGCTCTCGCCATCATATCAGCATGTCATCCAGGCGGGGAATGGGAACCGGTACCTCACTGTTATGCGATTGATCGTACGGCTATCTACGCACATTCTCCAAGTTCCATCTTTCTTAGGAGCCACAGTGCGGGAACGGCACAAGGACTCATACTTTCTCTCACACGACCTTGCTTTAAGTACTCCTCAACCTGCCTTTGTAATTCAGCATGTTCAGTGAGATTCATGCGATAATGGGGCAGGTTGGGCAAAGAAGAGCCGGGGATCAAATCGATGGCGTGTTGGATGTCACGCATCGGAGGTAACCCTTCAGGAAGATCGTTAGGGAAGACGTCCGAAAATTCATGGAGGAGATAGGCGACGTCCTCAGGCTATTCACTCGGTGCCTCTTTGACATCTTCATCTTCAGCTTCCCTAACCATCAAAGCATATATAACGTCATAACCAAAGAGCTCACGCTCGAACTCTCGAGCGGTGATCAACTGTAACGTTATAGATGTCGGAGCGCTCGTCTTAGGGGTACGAGCAGGAGGGGGCTTCCTGGCAAGGGGCACTGTAGCACTAGCAGTAGTGCTCGGCTGAGAAGAGCTCGGGTCGCCAGGGGCAACCACCTGAGGGGTGGCTGCAACAGAAGGGGAGCTGGGAGCAGAGCTCTCCAGAGAAGGGACAGTATGAGGTCGAGAGGGGTGGATAGTGATGCGGTGACCGCCATACTTGAAGACACAAGTGTTGGACTGACCATAAAGAGCCGCATCCATATCATAGATCCATGGTCGGCCAAGTATAACACTCCCGACTTCCATAGGCAGGACATCACACCAGATCTGAGCCTCATACGATTGGAGATGAATGGGCACGAGGCATCTCAAACGTACATGAATTGAAGTGGTGTCCACCCAAGAGACTTGATAGGGGCGAGGATGATCCTCCGTCGCAAGGCCTAAATGAGTGACCGTGCTGGTGGAAATAGCGTTGATGCAACTCTCACTATCAATGATGACACGACAGACCCTCTCGCCAAGCGACAGTAGGTCTGTAAAATGGTCGTACGACGCCAATCTCCTAGCTTGTTTTCTTCGGGTGCAACCACAAAGTTGGCGGGTTCGCCGACGTCTGCAAACTCGCCCTCATACTCGTCGGCTAGGTCATCACCCTCATAATTAACATCCACGAGGGGCTGCTCTTGCTCGTAAGACTCGCCGTTTCCAATGACTAGGGCCTTCTGGGGGCAATCAATCGCATGGTGCCCTAGCCCCTGACAACGATAACAACGATCGCGGGACTTATCACCCGGACGCATGGTCTCCCTCATTGGTGCCTTCCCTCTATCATCACGCCTGGCAGGTGGTAAGGCAGGAGGGACCTCCCCCAGGCGTTGTCCTTCCGGAACCCGGTTAGTTGGGACCCTCGGGGTGGAACCCGGGACGGTTCTCGGATCCGGAGGACGCTGATACGTGGACCTATCACGGGAGGACTCCCACTCTTGCTCAAATTGCTCCATTTCACGCACAACCTGGTAGGCGTGATCAAGAGTGGTCACATGCTGACGGAAGAGCTCTTGTTAATAAGCTCGACGCAAGCCTCTCCGGAAACGAGAAAGGGTTAAGGCACCCTCCTCATGGGCTCCACACCTCAATAACAGATCATCGAATTCATCAATGTATTCCGACACCTTCCTAGAGCCCTGTGAGATGCTCTGCCATCTGTCAATCAATCGGTGACGGTATGTCGCAGGGACGTACTTCTCACGAAGTCTGGCCTTCATCTCATCCCACGTGTCAATCGGCTCCTCAAACCTCTGAGCAAGGCGCTCCTCAAGATTGGTCCAATAGGTTAACACGCCACCCCTTAACATAGTCTTGGCGAAGAAAGCTCGCCGAGGGTCTGACATTCCCAACCAATCAAAATAGCGATTCATCCTAGCCTCCCAGTCCAGGTAATCTTGAGGTTCCAAAGAACCGTCAAAACTGGGAGCCTCGATACGGGCATTCCGGATGTCCTGGTCTCGATCTCGATATGCCCATCGCTCATCCTCATCAAACTCCCTATCAGGTCTCCTACCATACCTCCCATATCTACAAGCAACAGGGACCTTGGGGTTTTCATCAATCTCCTCTTCAAAATTATCCTGGTCGTAATCATGGTACCGACCACGCCCATCACCAGCTGGGGCTGCCCTAGGCTGAGGGTGCCGAGGGGCAGCAGGGGAAAGGGGGTGCTGAGGTTGGGGTCTCTCAACTACTTGATCTCTCCTCGGCTCACGAATAACCCCTTCCAACGCCACAATGCGACCCACCATCCCTTGTACAGTACGGTCTGACTCAGTGACCCTCTCCTCTCTACTGGTAAAACTCTCTCTCACGTTGGTCCATTCTACGGATTTCCTCTAAGTTGCAGTACAACCTCGGTCAAGGTCAGGTCTCCAGGAGGGTTGACATGACCGCCTTGAGGGGGAAGGCGGTTCCCTGACATTGTTTGCTGAGATCCAGACATCGGCACTGAAGTGTGTGTTGATGCGGTACAAAAGGGGGGACAGCGGAAGAAAGGGGAGGATAGAAGGTGGGGGCGATGCAGTTGGGAAGACGGTGGCGGTGAAGCCTTCTCGGCTGGGCTTCGCGCCAAACCCTTCTCGGGTTCTTTCCGTCACGGATGAAGGAGAGCAGCGGCTCCAAACTTTTCTCAAATGCAAAATAACTGTTCTATTCTTCAAATCGGAGGTTTACAAGTATTTAAAGAAGTTTGGGCTATTCCAAATCCTAATGGACTTCAATTAAAGAAAGACTTCTATGCCTAATAAAACTTGTCATATTAGAAACCTACAGAATCCCACCCAAATACAACTACTCAAATAAAAAATGCAAAAATACATAAAACTAAATGGAACTCTAATTTGACTCTTTTTGGACTACTTTACCCTTGGACTTTAAAATAGTGCGAAAATACACAAAAAATTACAGAAAAATAAAAATCTCCAAATGGGCTTAAACCATTGTTTCAGCTTCTCGCTCCCTATCATTCTCCCCTGGTTCAAGAAAACTCGTCCTCGAGTTTTGAAGTGTCGCAATATCCATACAAGAGGCAGGAGAATAATGAAGTCATGCACTAATAAAGTTGCCATAGGGATATCCAAACCAATATGTCTTCTGAAAGGTTGCAGTCTGCATAGAATGTGTGCATTAAGATCGGACCATATCATATCATAGTTGCACTGATCTCTGGTAACATTTTGCAGATCACTGGTAGCTGTCAATGATGGACTTATCTCAAATACATCATCACATATCAAATGAAGTCCAAACTCAGCGAACAAGTCTTGATCCCAAGTGTCAACAAAAATAGTCTCCACACATAGATGATCAGTAATAGTCACTAATTCCATTGGCTTCTCATCAATCACGGTCTTCTCTGGTGACACTGGCTTGGCAACAGTAGAAATATACTTGGGAAAACAAAATTACCTCTTAAATGCGGTGGATGGATGATGCATTGGTTTGAGTCGAAAGTAACATGTCGCTCTCCAACCACTCTTTTCCCAAAGTAATGTAGGATCTCGAGGGTTCAATAGTGCACTAAGCTCTATCAAAATAATTAACTGATTTCTTCTGAGTTCTACCTAAAAATTTTAAGTGAAACTCTACAAAAGCTTGATCACCATCCACAATAATCACACCATTTGCAATAAATATCAACAATAGCCTGGGAAATATAATTGTTCTAATTCTCTTCATCGAGTATTATTTTTGTCGGCTTCTCATTTAGTAGAAGAACGATGAAGCTAAAATTCATGTGGCACATGTAAGAGATTACCCAGATTGATGTGAAATTGGATGGACTGTCGCAAGGCGTGGACCGATGATTGACTGGGATTCGTCGAGACGATCACAACGGCGCAAACGACACGTGAATCGGAGCACGAATGAAGCTTTTGTGCTGGCGGTGCGATAACAGCTCTGGTGCACCGCCCGTTACTGTAGCGGGCCGGTACTGTAGCAAACCGGGTCTGGTCTAACCAGGTCAAACCTGGTTTTGACCGGTTCTCTTTTAAAGTGGACGGGCTTGCTTCCACCTTCCTTCTGTCTCACGCAGGAACCAAAGTGGGAGAGACCAGAGGGCGGGAGGGAAAGGAAGGGTGCGACGGCGATGGGCGGGTGCCGACGACGGCACCGGCGACAGCGGCTCTCGCGGCGGCGTCGGAGGGCGGGGCCGGCGACAGAGGCCGGCGACTTCTCCTTCTTCCTTTCCTTCCTTATCTTCTTTGGCGCGGGGGGGGGGGGGGGGGTGGGGTGGGGTGTGCTGGCCGTCGCGGACGCAGGTGCAGGAGAGGGCGTCGCGTGCGAGACTGAAGCGGGGTGGTGTGGGGTTGGAGTGGGCAGGGCGGAGGCGAGGTTGGTTCGCGACGCGTATGGGGGTTCGCGGAGGCAGCCGGAGCGAGGGGCTAGCGGGGGTGGCTGCAGGGTGAAGCGGGGGAGACGCTGGCGCGTGCCTCGACGTGGGCAGGGCGGCTACAGGCGGGTGGCGTTGGCGTGCTGACGCCGGGGTGACGCTGGGCTTTGGCGAGGCGGGCTGGAGAGGGTCGGGTGGCCACGGAGGCAGGCGGTGCAGCGCTGTCGCACTGTGCGCGAGGTGGCCTGGGGGCGCTCGAAGCCGGCGGGTGCGAGCGCAGGCGAGGGTGGCTGCTGGGCAAGGCGGGGCGACCACGGACGTGGTCGTGGGGCGCGAGGTCGAACGCGACGGGTGCTGGCGCGGCCGGACTGCGATTGTGGTGGACAGGGGGATCCCCAGTAGGAAGAAGGAACTGGGAGGAAGAAGGCCGCTGGATCTCGGCTCCGTGGAAGGAAACCGAAGCCTGCTCTGATACCAAAATTGATGCGGGACAGAGTGGGGGATAGCGGAAGAAAGGGGAGGATAGAAGGTGGGGGCGATGCAGTTGGGAAGACGGTGGCGGTGAAGCCTTCTTGGCTGGGCTTCGCGCCAAACCCTTCTCGGGTTCCTTTTCGTCACGGATGAAGGAGAGCAGCGGCTCCAAACTTTTCTCAAATGCAAAATAACTGTTCTATTCTTCCAAATCGGAGGTTTACAAGTATTTAAAGAAGTTTGGGCTATTCCCAATCCTAATGGACTTCAAATTAAAGAAAGACTTCTATGCCTAATAAAACTTGTCATATTAGAAACCTACAGAATCCTACCCAAATACAACTACTCAAATAAAGAAATGCAAAAATACATAAAAACTAAATGGACTCTAATTTGACTCTTTTTGGACTACTTACCCTTGGATTTTAAAATAGTGCGAAAATACACAAAAAAATTACAGAAAAATAAAAATCTCCAAATGTGGCTCCAAATGGGCTTAAACCATTATTTCAGCTTCTCGCTCCCCTCATTCTCCCCTAGTTCAAGAAAACTCGTCCTCGAGTTTTGAAGTGTCGCAATATCCATACAAGAGGCAGGAGAATAATGAAGTCATGCACTAATAAAGTTTCCATAGGGATATCCAAACCAATATGTCTTCTGAAAGGTTGCAGTCTGCATAGAATGTGTGCATTAAGATCGGACCATATCATATCATAGTTGCACTGATCTCTGGTAACATTTTGCAGATCACTGGTAGCTGTCAATGATGGACTTATCTCAATACATCATCACATATCAAATGAAGTCCAAACTCAGCGAACAAGTCTTGATCCCAAGTGTCAACAAAAATAGTCTCCACACCTAGATGATCAGTAATAGTCACTAATTCCATTGGCTTCTCATCAATCACGGTCTTCTCATGTGGCACTGGCTTGGAAACAGTAGAAATATACTTGGGAAAACAAAATTTACCTCTTAAATGCGGTGGATGGATGATGCATTGGTTTGAGTCGAAAGCAACATGTCGCTCTTCCAACCACTCTTTTCCAAAGTAATGTAGGATCTCGAGGGTTCAATAGTGCACTAAGCTCCATCAAATAATTAACTGATTTCTTCTGAGTTCTACCTAAAAATTTTAGGTGAAACTCTACAAAAGCTTGATCACCATCCACAATAATCATACCATTTTGCAATAAATATCAACAATAGTTTGGGAAATATAATTATTCTGATTCTCTTCATCGAGTATTATTTTGTTGGCTTCTCATTTGGTAGAAGAACGATGAAGCTAAAATTCATGTGGCACATGTAAGAGATTACCCAGATTGATGTGAAATTGGATGGACTGTCGCAAGGCGTGGGCCGATGATTGACTGGGAATCGTCGAGACGATCACAACGGCGTAAACGGCACGTGAATCGGAGCACGAATGAAGCTTTTGTGCTGGCGGTGCGATAATAGCTCTGGTGCACCGCCCGGTTACTGTATCGGGCCGGTACTGTAGCAAACCGGGTCTGGTCTAACCAGGTCAAACCTAGTTTGACTGGTTCTCTTTTAAAGTGGACGGGCTTGCTTCCACCTTCCTTCTGTCTTACGCAGGAACCAAAGTGGGAGAGACCAGAGGGCTGGAGGGAAAGGAAGGGTGCGGCGGCGATGGCGGCGATGGGCCAGGTGCCGGCGACGGCACCGGCGGACAGCGGCTCTCGCGGCGGCGTTGGAGGGCGGGGCCGGCGACAGAGGCTCCGACGACTTCTCCTTCTTCCTTTCCTTCCTTTTTCTTCTTTGGCGCGGGGGGGGGGTGGGGTGGGGTGTGCTGGCCGTCGCGGACGCAGGTGCAGGAGAGGGCGTCGCGTGCGAGACTGAAGCGGGGTGGTGTGGGGTTGGAGTGGGCAGGGCGGAGGCGAGGTTGGTTCACGACGCGTATGGGGGTTCGCGGAGGCAGCCGGAGCGAGGGGCTAGCGGGGGTGGCTGCAGGGTGGTGAAGCGGGAGACGCTGGCGCGTGCCTCGACGTGGGCAGGGCGGCTACAGGCGGGTGGCGTTGGCGTGGCGTTGTGGTGCTGACGCCGGGTGACGCGGGGCTTTGGCGAGGTGGGCTGGAGAGGGTCGGGTGGCCACGGAGGCAGGCGGTGCGGCGCTGGCGCACGTGCGCGAGGTGGCCTGGGGGCGCTCGAAGCCGGCGGGTGCGAGCGCAGGCGAGGGTGGCTGCTGGGCAAGGCGGCCCCGACCACGGACGTGGTCGTGGGGCGCGTGGTCGAACGCGGCAGGGTGCTGGCGCGGCCGGACTGCGACTGTGGTGGACAGGGGGATCCCCAGTAGGAAGAAGGAACTGGGAGGAAGAAGGCCGCTGGATCTCGGCTCCGTGGAAGGAAACCGAAGCCTGCTCTGATACCAAAATTGATGCGGGACAGAGTGGGGGACAACGGAAGAAAGGGGAGGATAGAAGGTGGGGGCGATGCAGTTGGAAGACGGTGGTGGTGAAGCCTTCTTGGCTGGGCTTCGCGCCAAACCCTTCTCGGGTTCCTTTTCGTCACGGATGAAGGAGAGCAGCGGCTCCAAACTTTTCTCAAATGCAAAATAACTGTTCTATTCTTCCAAATCGGAGGTTTACAAGTATTTAAAGAAGTTTGGGCTATTCTCATCCTAATAGACTTCAAATTAAAGAAAGACTTGCCTAATAAAACTTATAATATTAGAAACCTACAGAATCCTACCCAAATACAACTACTCAAATAAAGAAATGCAAAAATACATAAAAACTAAATGGACTCTAATTTGACTCTTTTTGGACTACTTTACCCTTGGACTTTAAAATAGTGCGAAAATATACCAAAAATTACAGAAAAATAAAAATATCCAAATGGGCTTAAACTTCAGCTTCTCGCTCCCCATCAGTGGTATTCAGCACCGCTACGTGTGGGCATGAGACACGACTAACATGCAACGACTAACTGACGACACAATAATTATTATTATTATTTTTAAATATTAGAAATTGTAAAGCAAACAACTTGCAAACTCTATAACCTACGACGACAACTACGACACGACGACATACCACGAGTGAGATCAGTAGAGCGAACTAATCAAGTTGCAGCAATTATTGTGTCGTGCACGTGTCCGGGAAGGTGAGTGCGTTTAAACAGATGCTACAAAATTCAAGTTTTAGTCAACTTTGCTGTTCGAAACATTTTCCAAACAATCAAAGATTTTTCCACATTTATTAATGATATTCCACAATTAATGTAACAAATGATATTCAAGAGATGGTCATAGCTAACTCACAAAATCCGCATCAATAAATTAAACTGGCTAGATGTTCCTAACACACACTCACAACGACAAATTTAATCAAGTACACGACGAGCAATAGATGAGAACGAGCCGTAAGCGCTAACCTACTCGTTGAAGAGCGAGGTCCACCGAGAAATGTGTACACACGCACGTCGTGCTCACCAAGCCGAAGTCAAACGCCCGCTGCTATGGGGCAGTGGCTCGCTGTCCCGGCCCGGTTCAATCTTCAACGCAGCAAGCAAGCGTTGCACGGACTCCACGTCTTGTCCTGTCGAAGGAGAGGCGACAGGTCTTTTGGGATGCTGGTGCGGAGGCGTATGTGGACGACGTGGCTGAAATATCTCGTGTGGCAGAACCGGGAAGTAGACGAGCACTGGAGGTTCTTCGTTGATGTTCAGTGCACCGTGCTGGTTCATTGACACCTGCTGGCTGTGTCACCCAGACGCGCTGGGCGCCGCGAGGCAGTCGCGTCTTCGAAGGTGGGGCGACTGTCCGCACGGCTGTTGTGCAGTGTTGCAAGCCGATTCACCCTTCCCACACGGTCGAGTGGGAGGTGCGCTCGAGGGGAAAAGGAGAACAACTGCGGCGGACTTCGATGGAGGCATGCCCTCCGCGCTTTGGCGCGGCGACGTGAACTGGCACGTGGACGGGCACGGGGTGCGGAGGGGCTGCAGACGGGGCGCGTGGACGATGCGGTCTGCGGCGGCGGCTGCGGCTGCGTGCAACCAGGCCCTCGCGCGCGAGGGCGCGCGAGGGCGCGCGTGGACGTGGGTGGGACAGCCGTCCCCCCCCCCCCCCCGGCTGCTACGTAGCTGCTCGGCGACGAAGCCCCGAGTTCGATCGAGCGACGTGGGCGGCGGGTGCGGTGCGTAGCACTGGCATGCAGGCTGTTGGCCTAGCTCCGCCTGTGCGCAGGAGTGCGGAGGGCTCGAGAGATCCACGTAGCAACTCGACCGACGACACTGCTCTTAGGCGAACTGGCGATGGTTGCTCGGCAGCGAACCGGGGAGGAGGAAGAAGTAGGGCACGAACGATGATAGGGAAGTTGCGCCGACGGGAAGGAAGAACCACGGTTGATCGGACTCGGCTCCGTAGAAGAAGCCGACCGGCTCTGATACCAAACTGATGCGGCACAACAATGCGTGGCTGAGGAAGAAGACAGAGAACAGAAAAGGAGAGGCATGGGGGAAGAAGAAGAAGAAGGGGTTTGGGCTTCCACCCTGGGGATTCCACCCCGCTGAGAATAAGACAAGAAGGCTGTGCACAAAGCTGTTCTTCAAATCTTCCTTAACCCTAAAAACAGGATATTACACTTTATTTATAATGAGGGAACCCTAATGGCCCCCACTAACACACAGACATGGACTAAAATACCCCAAGCCTAAAATAAGTCTAAATTCGGACCCAAAAATACACAGAAAATAGAAAGAGCTCTAATGGGCCTCATATGGGCCTTATTACATCAACTAAATGCTCAAACTCATAAAATAAACATGCTAGTGGCCCGAAGGCAAGTCGCCAAGCCAAATGGACGCCGTCGTCGCTGCTCGTCGCCTCCGTCTGCGGTAAACTTGGACCCTGTCGGCCCGGTCCAGTGCTCGGGTGTCCCCACCAGCTGCTCGCCTAG
Organism: Colocasia esculenta; assembly: GCA_014218235.1. Classification (NCBI taxonomy): domain Eukaryota; kingdom Viridiplantae; phylum Streptophyta; class Magnoliopsida; order Alismatales; family Araceae; genus Colocasia; species Colocasia esculenta. The sequence continues at coordinate 22,915 of JACBKR010001597.1, read as the reverse complement.
GCGACCACTCGCCTTGGCTGTTGGCCAGCGTCTTGTCGCCTTGGCGATGCCTTAAAAACAATGGTGATCCACATTTAACAGCTACAGTTTTGTACGTCTTTTTGCTGTTAATTAATGGATTAAACTTTATCCAATTTCATTACTCTGGAATCACCAGGAAGTTTTTGATGAAAATTGCAGGGTCCAACAGCTGCCTCGTTGTTGCCTAGCTGCGAGGCGGTATCATCTGTGGATGATAATGGCTTCCAGGTTTCAAACTTTACATACAAAACAAACTTTTCATGTACCTAGATGCAGATTTCGTGTAATCATCTCTTCTCCTTCAGCTCAATGGGGTTCAGTTCTGCTTATGGTAGATGCTAGTAAGATGACTCAATTCTAGCGTCACAATGTGTGAAATAGGCTCCAAAGTCACTACTTTCTGGCATGCTACTCCTTTTAAATACAGAATGATGGTCTATGCCACATTTCCAATAACCATGTAAAACTAGTAATCCTTTTTTAACTCTCTCTCTCTCTCTCTTACCTTTTCTTTCTTATTGTTCTGCCAGTTTTGCTACTATCTAGTGCTACTGTGTATTATTGAATTTTTTGGTTGCATTACCTTCAATTGTGAATTTCTTGGTTTCATTACCTTCATTACTCGTAAAACTGGATCTGTTCTTCATATTTTCCCTAAATGATTTTTCTGTTTTTTGTTATAGCAACCTCTCATAAAGCCATCAGACAACCAGTTGACCTTAGCTGATATGGAAATTATTCGTCAAGGGATTGGCAAGGGTGCTAGTGGGACTGTACATCTGGTTCGCCACAAATGGACTGAACAGTTTTTTGCACTCAAGGTATTCTGCTAATTTGTACTCAAGCTTACTGTCCAAGACTCCCAACTAGATTTTCCTTTCTTCTTTCTGGGTGAATAGGCATTCATCCTTGGAGAAGTTAGCTGCTTTAAGAAAATTTCCATTCTATATATGGTCTATTTGATCTGTGCCATGATGCAAACCCTATTAGCGGGGTATATGAGTTTCAAGATGAATGCTTCTAATTGGAGAATAAAAATACTGTTTCCCTTGAATAATTCCCGAAGGAGCATATGTTATATTTTCTATCCTTGTTTCTGGGGGCCAATGCATAGATAATGGCTTTTGTTTTGTTGTTCCATTTTAGTTGTAGGAGCTTCTTTCATCAGTGACATTTTTTAATTAAATTCCATTTTTTTTAAGATATGTAACTGAGTCTCTCATGCAGACTATCCAGTTTAACAATATTCCTGAGGAAATTCGCATGCGGATTGCGCTGGAACTGAAGATTAATTATTCATTAAATTACTCCTCTCAGTGTCCATATATTGTTGCATATTATCAATCTTTCTATGACAATGGTGTAATGTCTATAGTACTGGAATATATGGATGGTGGATCTCTTGCTGATTTTGTAAATAAAGTGAAATCAATTCCAGAGCCATATCTTGCTGCTATATGTAAACAGGTCTGTCTTTATGAAAGAAGTTTTGCAATTCATTAACAAATTCGAGTGCTTGACAGAATCAACTATCAGAAATTGACCTTTCCATCTAATGGAATGAATATTCTGCCATGCAGGTGCTGAAGGGTTTGATATATCTTCACCATGAAAAACACATAGTTCACCGCGACTTGAAACCAGCAAACTTATTAGTGAACCATCGAGGAGAAGTTAAAATAACTGATTTTGGTGTGAGTGCTATACTAGAAAGTTCTTCTGGTCAGAGAGATACTTTTGTGGGCACACGCAACTATATGTCTGTGAGTAATCTTCCAAACTTTTAGCCTTTTCTTCTTTCTGACTTGCATTTGTTCTTTGTTTTCTCTCCTCAGAAAAGATTTACAAAGAAAGATATTTAGCTTTGAAATTGTCCAGTATAGACTTGCTTATTGAAAAAATCTTTTTGATAGCCAGAAAGAATCAATGGAGGTAAACATGGTCCCCTAAGTGATATTTGGAGCCTTGGTCTAGTATTATTGGAGTGTGCAACTGGAATGTTTCCTTATGGTCCCCCTGATGGAGACGAAGCTTATGGTGTTTTTGAAATTGTGGAAGCAATTGTTCTTCAGCCTCCACCTTATGCGCCATCTGATATGTTTTCTGAGGAATTCTGTTCATTCATTTCTTCATGGTAAATATCCATCAATAAATTTCACTTGGACATATAAAGATATTCTATAGGTTCATTGTTTTTTCATTATGGACATGCTCCATCTCTTGTGTGCTGCATTTGAAGTATTCCTTTTTCATTTAATTTTCTGGTCTGTGATATTTCTCTTTATTATTGGATAATCTGCTGCCTGGTATTTGTTCTTATTTCTTGTTGCATAGTTTGAAAGTTATAAATACTAAATGAAAGTTAAAGGCGGCACAGACATGGACTGAATGTACAAGGACGCCCTTTCTCTGGTGACCCACTCCTCTCTCTTCATTTGCTGCTGCAGCTATGTGGTGTGGAGGGACACAAGGACGCCCTTTATCTCTATTCTCTCCCTCAAACACTACTCTAACTATCACATAGCAGATCTCTGTATCCTACGTGAGTGTGTGTGCACGTGTGTGTGAGAGAGAGAGAGGCTTATTGTCTGCAGTTGGGCAGTGCCGCAGTGCAGGAGGAATAGGAATACCAAGTGGTTGAGCTGGGTACAGATTCACATGTACAGGGTGTATATGTTACAGTATCCATTAGCCACTGTGATTATCTGTAACTATCCATCAATATTAATGGTGTCAGATGTGGTTCCGAACATAATCAGTGATATGTATTATTTTTTTCTTATGAATGCCATATTTAAAGGACTAAAGGAGACTATAACTATGAAAATAAATCTAAAAGAATGTCAACTAAGGTATCATAGAAATTCTATTTCCACTTGTACAAGTACTCTGCAATTCTGAAAGAAAAGCATTCTCATATAAACTCTATCTAAAATGAATTATTATTACATTCTAAACATGTAAGCTTCGCAATTTCTGAATTCCTCTTGGAGTCAGGGAGGGGTTTGGTTAATAAAACCCTCAGATCACCATCTGAGTGTTGGTGTATGTTATTTGCGGATGATATTGTCTTAATGGATGAGAGTATTGATGGTTTAAATGCTAAGCTAGAAAGTTGGAGACATGTCTTGGAATCTAAAAGTTTTAAAATCAGTAGGAGTAAGTCAGAGTTTATGCATTGTAATTATAATAATAAGAGGGTGTTACGGGAAGATATGGTTCAAATTGATGGACAAGACATTCCTAAGAGTAGTAGCTTTTGATACTTATGGTCTATCATCCAAGAGAATGGGGAGATATATGACAATGTGGCACACGAGATTAAGGCAGGTTGGCAAAAATGGAGAAGTGCATCAGGAGTCCTCTACGATCGTCGTATACCTGTGAAACTTAAAGGAAAGTTTTATAGAACGGCAGTGAGACCTGTTTTATTATATGGTACTGAGTGTTGGGCAGTGCGAAAGGAATACATTAACAAAATGTGTGTGGCGGAGATGAGGATGCTGAGATGGATGTGTGGTAAGACTAAGAAAGATAAGATTAGGAATGAGCGCTTCCGTGAGGATTTGGAGATAGCTCCAATTGATAGAAAAATGAGATAAAATAGACTTAGGTGGTTTGGACACGTGTACTATCGCCCTAACTCGGCGTTGGTTAAAAGATGTGACAAAATCTTAGTAGATACCAGTAAAAGAGCTAGGGGAAGGCCGAAAATGAGATGGGGGGATGTAATTAGGAAAGACTTGGACTTCTTTGTTTAAACATGACTATAGCACTTGATGGAAATTTTTGGTGGAAAAAAATTCATGTAGCCGACCCCAAATAATGGGATAAGACTCTGATGATGATCACCATCTGAGTGTAAAATACAAAAAAGAATTTTAAATATTATATAGCTTATTATTTAACTTATATCAGATAAGTTTACTACCCATGACTTTATTGTCTATTGAATAACTTTGCAGTATATTACCAAATTTGAAAAGCATGTTCATTCACCAACTATTAAGTTAATAATTGGTCAAATATCCTTAGCTGTTCCGGTCGTCTCTCCCAGTTCAGGATCAATGTAAACAAAACAGTGACACTTTGTTTTCACATTGAGGTGAAACATATCCTGCTGAATGAATGACAAGTTTGCACAATTTTTTTTTCACTTAAAAAAAAAGGTTGAATATCCTATTTGCATCCACCTTGGAGCAGACAGCATCTAGATGGTCTGACTGTACGTATACTGGACATCAGGGTAGATGACATTGGGAGGAGAGGGGGAGGGAGAGTGGCTGGGAAGTGAATGTACCAAGGTGCTGGTGGGCTTTGTTTGTTACTCTGCTTGTTTGCAGGGGGACCCATCTAAACATGACAAACTTTTGTTTGACTGGGGTTGGGATGGGTGAGATAAATTGCAACATTCTTCTGCATAGTAATAAAATAATTCGTGCATGTGATAAATTGTACGATCTTATACATACAATAAGATCTGTTCTTGAGTATATATCCAGTGCCATGGATTTTGTAGATTAAATAAATATCTTGGTGGTAAACATAAATATTGTTTAACCATAATTCTTCAGGCACCCTGGACTGGCATATCTAATTCCATCTCTTTTCAGTATTTTGCCATTTCACTTCTCATAAGTAAAATGTGGACATGACTCTATTAGAAAGAAATTTAATTGTCATGTATTCTACACTTTCTGTCAAAGGGCGAGCATGGTTTAGCACATACAGCTTAACAAAATGAGAAAGTAAATGAATATTCTCAAGGAAACTTTCCTCTTCAATATTATGCCCAACATGATGACCTTGACATCTAGCAGCACCTCATACTGCAAGGGGGGTTTCATGGCATTGGACTTCTTTAGCAGGTGTGCCCAAGGAATCTCGGAACTCAGACCTGAGCTTGTTTTGGCATTCTCCAGTGAGAGTGTCTTGGTTCCTTTGGCAGGATGCAGTGAAGTGTTCCCTCATCTGATTAGATTTTTTTTTCTAAAGAAAAAGAGAAATCATATAACTTGCACCAGTGTAGCTTGCAGTCTTCTGATGCAGCATCAAGCACGTTATTGAGTATCCTTGTTGTATACTGTGTGCTGGAAATGGATTAATAAATCTTAGGTTTTCATTCCTGTGTGGTCGTGGACTTCAACCAACAAAGATATGTCTGGACTTCAATATGCACATTGTAATCTTGCCGTTCTTGGACATTTTTGGTCATTGTGGATACTATGTAGAGTATCCCAGAGCTGGGTAAAGATCTGTTATTTAAATAGGTTAAGGTAACCACCTCTATCAAATGTTCATATATGTGAAACAACTCATTCTGGATATTTTGGAATGGAACCATCTTATTCATGGTCCTGATCCTTTCATCATACTTTTCCTTTTACGGGTGAAGCTCATGCTTTCATCTGTTGTCTTTGGAGCACGTCAATAACCTGAAAATTTGAATTCATTTCCGAGTGTATATTACTTAATTGGTCAGCATAAATTTAAAGAGTTTAATGGGTTGTTTGTGCTACACCCATGAGTTGCTATTTCAATGCTTAGTCCATGTAGGAATGACATTTGTTTTCATTATTTTTCTCCATGATAGAATCTTAATTATGTTTTGGTATTCAGGGGTTTATTGTTCTGGATATTAGGTTTCCCTATTTGTGTGTTTCCACACACTACACTGTTTCTCCGATCAGAACTTTCTTACATATTCAATTTATGTGATGTTACTACAATCTCCGTAATGTTGATTTCACCATTGCTAAGGACAAAATGTTGCCCTTTCTGCATTTCAGTGTACAAAAGGAACCAAAGGATCGCAAGTCTGCACTCGAGCTTCTGGTGAGACTGTTTACTTGTATTTCTCCATGATTCAATGGCTTGCCCTTCTGGAAATGAACATATTTTTATCATTTTCTTGTCTATCTCTTTGCTCTTCTGTTGTATGCATTTAATTGTTGATTCAGGAACATCCGTTTTTGACAATGTACGAGGACGATAATGTTGATCTAGAATCTTACTTCACCAAAGCATGTCCTCCTCTTGCGACCTTCTGATCCAGAGTGGTATGTGTGCTATAGATACCCTTTCTTCTGTGCAGATTATCACGTGCATCACAATTATCGACGGTATGTCTTTTGATTTGGTCTTCTATTTATGCCTTTGTTTTCAGTTTTGATCCTTATGAAGATGTTGGTACTATTTGAGTATGGGGCACTATCCACTAATCAGAAGAAAATTGATTTTGTCAGTTTTATTCTATTCTCCATAATCTTGCAGTCAAATACATACGGCAACCTGTGCCTGTGTTTTTTTGTTATGGGGATAGAGTGATGAACTTGCATGTGGCAGCTAATAAGAGGTCTGAGTGTCAAGAGAATTTTTCGGATACTAAGGAGGCAAGAGCCACGATCAAGATCACTGATGTGAAGGAATTTCTGAGATGAAAATTGTGAAGGTCACATTTTGCAGTGGGCAACTATGGTGTGCTATTGATTTCCAGACTGTGTTGGATTTGCCAAACTGGCTTATGACGTGTTACTGCTTTGGAGGAAGACTATTTTTTCAGCCCTCTCCTTGTGTGTTACTTGTTCCATGTGCTAATGCTATGTCAGTGGCTCTTGCACTGTTGATCTGGATGGATTTAGGCATGACCCTGGGAGCATACTATCTTCACTAATTGTGAATTCCAATTCACGGTGGCTTGACTGAAATGGATATTGTTATCTGTTTCTAGCTGTGGAGCTGAAATATTACAATAGTGAAACATGATTTTCTTAACATTTTGCATAAAGAGTGCAACTTTTTTTTTTTTTTAACCTTACCTGTGCTATATCATTATTCTTTGCATTTCTAATTAGAAAGGACTCTGAACTAGGCAACTAAAAACATTATGAACTCCAAACACCAGCGAAGTATGAATCTCTCTACAAGCATATCGTTTTAGTTTTGGGGTGACACGATGGTTATGGAATCTTAAAGCCCCTTCATCCGTTTACGACCGAACGTTGAAGCCCTTTTTTTTTGAAAAAAAAAATTATGAAGAAAACCTGGACTGCTGTGTAGTTATTAATTAAGTAATCCCTCATGTGGTGTGGTGTCAAATGACTGGTCAACGAGTAGGATTTACAGTTTTCATCCTGTTTATCAGACCTCAGCATAAACAAAATATTTGCATCTCCATCCCAGGTGAAACTGAAAATTCCTTCGATTTTGGTGTTGTCACCAGAAATGGCTGCAAAACTTGAACAGCTGCTTCGCCACCGAATCAATTCTGGGGGAGCGCCCTGATGTTGTTGGATGTTCCTGGTGCTGAAGGATATGCTCCACTCGTCTCAACTGGTAGAAACTTTATTCATCTCTCATGTCTTCTGTTCTTCCCTCTCCTTTGTTGTGTCTTCTGAGCCTCCTCAACTGTCTGATTGTATTTTTACTCGTTGCTCTTGCCTTTTCTTTTTCTTTGCTCTCTACTGTTTCTAGATTTTCTTTCCCTACGAGTGAAAGCTGAGCCGAAGCTGAAGTCAAGCAGATAACACTCCTACCTGATCTGTTCTCTACCTAGCAAACTTTACACCGCGGCCTGGTTTGATTGCCATAAGCATGGCTCTAAAAGGCATGCCTGGCTGGACTTCAATTAGAACTTGGAATTTATAGCAAACTTAGGGATGTGATATCAAACTAGTTGCATCCTGTTTTACTGTTTTCCACTTCAAATGGAGAACTCCAAATTCTGCCCTACCTAAAGAACAATATCGAAGATTTTTCGAGTCTAATCATCGTCAACTGAGGCAGAAACACACCAAATCAAAGGATGAAATATCATGTCTTTTACAACTTAAAAACAAATAGTTTGAAATTGGTTTACTAACTCCCTTTTTTGACACTCAACTAGATACTAGCTAATAAAAGCATGTCATATCATCATCACTTGATGGTAAGAACATAATGAACACTTTGAGTGAGTTAAAAGAGAGAGTGATTAAAATCATTTTCTTTTGTAGTTTCAATCCTGTATGGTGCACTATTCTTTGGGAGTATTAGGTTTCTCTCTCATGCACTTCTAACGTAACAAGAATCAGGATGGACATTTATACTCGACAAATATTTATTATATATTTTTTGATGTAGTTCTAATCTCTCATTAGATGAACACAACATACCGTTAGTATATAACCTGTTTATTTTGGTGTGCTAAGTCAATTGTCTAGTCTTTGAACCTACATAGGGAGGTCCTAGATTCAATATTCAAGATGGACACTTAAAATTTGAATATATATAAATCTTGAGAATATTTTCTTAAATCTTACCGAAGTTGGATATTGAATCTCCTACTTTCTGATGTAAGATGGAGCGTCCAACCAATCGAATCACACACGTCATACCCGTCAATATGTTACTCGATAGAACCATGACAAAGGTGCATTTGAGAAATATAATACATATTTCTCTTCATGGTCACACAAGAAGGGATGTAAACAGCGTCCCTACATGAGGACCCCGGTTGAGTCGATCGGTTAAAACTCTTGCTTAAAAGCAGGAGGTCCCGAGTTCGATTCCTGGGAGGGACTTACCTGATTTACATGTAATCCTCGAGGTGTATAGATCCGGAGTTTTTCCGGTCAAGTAAAGTAAGGTCAATACGTGTACACGGAAAGTAGGAGCTGTCAAATCCTGATCCTTGAGCTCACAAAATCACACGGGACGAGATTTCCTCGTTACCAAAAAAAAAAAAAAAAACAGCGTCCCTACATCTCTCTTCTACACACGCACGTACACACGTTGAGTTGAGAGCCCGAGCTACTAAAATACATAACTCGATGTGAAGGTGAACCGGCTCTAAAGAGTAAAGCCTAGAGCGCGGGGTTTGGTGGTGTACTCATGGTGACATACCAAAGTAAGGAAAGGAGAGAAGTAGATCAAAGCCCAAAACCTTCGATCCAGGAACGACTAATCCACAGTACACCCCTCACATAGTTTTTATTTAAAATATTCAAACTTGACGCAATTTTTTTTTTTTTTTTTGGTGAACTCACGGACACCTGTCTTGGCTTCCCATGAACCCAAGGTGGCAAGAACCTTTGTTAAATATTAGCACAACCTTGAAGTATACGCCAAGTTAGTTTCGGTTGTACCAATTACGCAGTTTGTTCTTCCAAGTGATGGGGCCTGTGGAGCTTTACATCCCTGATGCTACCCAGTGGTATCTTCTTCCTTTGCCCACACCCTCAGCCCCTGCTGAGATTAGGTAAAATATGGGACGATAAGATAGCTGAGGAGAGATCGGCATTTTGCTAAAAAACTTTAGATCAACATGTAATGGCAACTAGGACCGATCAGCCAAATATATGCCTCTATAACAAAATGGAAGGTGATGCCCTGGTTATTCTTGGTCTAGAAAAACAATTGAGCCGATAAAGAAAAGGGGTTAGTATGGCTAATTGGCTAGAGAGAGAGAGAGAGAGAGAGAGAGAGAGAGAGAGAGAGATCCTCCCCAGTTTCAAATTTAGATGTAAGAATACCTAAGGGGTATTTATTTTTTTGAGTTAAATCGATAAACTAAATGGACGGTTCAAAATATTAGAATTTGGGTCAATGATCCAAACCAAACTGAATTAGTTTTAAATGGTTCGTTTCAATTTAGAAATAAAATTGAACCGAAACCGTATGAATGAAATAAACCAGATCAATCTTTTACAGTTTTTTTTCTAATATTTATTTTCACTGGTTTTTGTAGGATTTTTTTAGTGGTTATACTTATATTTCTGCAGCGTTTAATTATCTTTCACTATTTTCTCATTGATTTTTATTTTTACTATTTTTTCACTATATTTCTCTCTTGTTTTTATTCTCATTATTTTTCTAACTGACTTTTATATTATACTTTTTAAATATGGATGTAAAAACTTAATTTATCTTATTATTATTATTATTTTGTTGTGCTCGGAGTAGCTCTTTGTTGGCTGTCAAGTAATTTGTCGAAGGTAATGTTTTTTTTTCTGTTATCCAGTTACTAATCTAGATAAATTTGAGTTGTAAAATAATATTATTTTCCCATTGTTTGTTAATATATATATATATATATATATATTTGTTTTTAGAACTTTCAAGTGTTATGTTGGTTTTATTTGTTATTGATATTACATAAACTTTGGTAATATGTACTTTAACAATTAAATAAAAATCATTTCTAATTTAATCAAACTGTCCAAAATTTGAACCAAATCAATTAATATGATTCAATTCAATTTATATGAGATCTCGATTTGATTCGGCTCGATTTCAAAATGAAATCGGTTTAGGTCAATTTGGTTGAAAATTTTTTCTGAACCGAACCAAAATATTAAACTATGTTCAACCCCTAAGAATATCTCTAAAGAGATCAAGGGTGAAGTTCCACCACACCACATGAGTGACCACAAGAGACATCACTAATGGAGGAACATAATGATGCTATATATATAATTTAATTCAATCAACTAAAACAAATCAAAAGTTAAGAAATATAATTCATTTAAGTAGTTCCAAATTTGGGTACTGAACTTATGTTTCTCAGTAAATACAATACAGAGGATTAGATACGACATACATATCTTTCTAAAGTTTAAGCTCTGCGAAGAGTTTCCTAACATGAGAAATATTTTCTTTATGTTTTGAGAAGGATGGCAAAAGGACTCTCTAAGGAAGCTTAGTAGGCACGAGACGTCTCTCTTTATGTGTCATTTTTAACCATTTATTTGTCAAATTTTTTTCACTTGTAAGAATTTATTTTCCAAGTAATAAATTATATTCATCATCTTTAATTATTTATTTATCATTTAATGGCTAATGATGACAAATCGAGCGGGAACCCCACTGGCCAATGAAGTCTTCTGTTCTTGGGCTTACGTCATCACACCATGTTTAAATAAAGGAAAAGGCCATCTTTATACGCAGGGTGTGGGGACCACACTATTTTTCTGCATGTGACAGAAAAGGGAAAATTTGCACCGGCAGCTGCTGGCTTAACGCGTGTCCTGCGTCTCCAGATGTACGACAGCAATCTCTGTGGGTCCCAAGAAAGAAAGTTCCAACGACAGCGCGACACGTGCCGAGAGCAGCGAGCCAGGCAACAAACGAGATCCCGCACCGAATCGTCACACACACACCCCCATCAATAAAATGACGAAACTATCCCTCTTGGCTTTTGGATCTCCACAACTTTGCTTCTGTCGACCTGATTTTTAAGAGAAATATCTACCACAAGATCAATACTTATTATAAGATCAATAATAATAATAATAATAATGACATAAGAAAATAATATGATTACATATCTAGCTAGTAATGAAATTACAAACTAGATATGTAATCATATGATCCAATTGCTTGTTTACTAGACACAAGTGATGTTAAAGGAATGTTTCACTTTCAGATAACTATGTGTCATAGATAGGAGACATACATATATAGTAATGTTGTTATTTCTTTAAACTATTTGGCTTTTATCAATACATCATCTTTATATGACAGCTTACTTCAACATCCTTTGCATAGATAGATTTAAGAAAAATAATTTAATAACACTATTTAGTAACACATTAAAATAACATACTAATTAAAATTAATATGACACAGTTTTAATGATGATATTATTAAATAATATTATCAAATAATGTTACAAAACTCTCTCTATATTTAACTCGATCCACACGATGTCCTGTCATGTCCACTACAATTTGTATGTCGTATCTAATCCTCTGTATCTAAAGTTTATACGACATACATAGCTTACTTCAACATCCTTTGCAAGGGCTTTGGCCTCCGCGGCTGATGGTAGCGGGTGATGTCACTCCATCGGGGGAGTGCTGCCAAAAGGTTGCTCTAAATTAGTCGAAGTTTTGTATATATACCCTTCTTAGAAGCATTTTTGTGCGTGGATCCGTGAAAATTCTTATTTTACACACATGCATATATTACTATCGCCTTAATCCGACGAGTAATCTCCCACCAAAGTTTTTAATTTTTCTACAATAGATGATGGGATAACTCCAGGTAAAATGCGTTCTAGATTTTAAAGTGTATTTTACACTTTCTCATCATTAGAAAAGTTAATTTAACTGTACAGATATCATTAAAGAGGGGGTCTGGCATCATAATATTAATTTTCTATTCCAAATTTTCAATAATATACTTGGTTTGAGTGGACGCGTGGCGCGGGAAGCCGGTATGATTAAAATGTTCCAAGAAAAAGACGGAGTGCGAAAGCGACGGATAAGAAAAGGCCGGCACCGCCGCGGACGAGTGGGTGGCGTGGCGTCTTGTGACGGTCACAACGACGATGTCGGGAAGCCGGGACGCGTGGCGCACTGCTGAGCCCCGCCGACGGTGACTGCTTCGACAGCGATGACGTGTGCAGACTTCGCACAACAAAAAAATAATAAAAAAATGGGGTTACTTATCAGGTCAGGGACCTTCGGAAACTATGACGTCATTCTCTCGGTGGGAAATACTTAATGTCCGGACGTTCGGACAAATATCTGAATTGATGTTATTTTATGGACAGCGCCTGTCGTGTGGGCCCGCAGTAAAGACGTTGTCAAATGGGATTATTTCCTGGGTTCATCATCCTATGAGTTGGATTATTATTAAAATAAATCTCTTGATCTACCATGCATGGAAGCAATCCGATATAAGTTGTCCTCCAAATAATTTATTAGTTGGAAAAAAGATAGATAAAAATTTTGTTAAATTTTCAACTAATAAAATTATTTAGATCTCATACTTGCTGCCAGTTCGGATCAGTGAGAGACTTGAGTATTGATCGACTTAAGATTTAATTTTGGTATATTTTATATCATGTGGAGGGTGACTAGATATTTTATATGGAATGTTAGTATTAGTCGTTCTCTAGATGTTGATTTTGTGTGCCTTTGCCAATACTCGTAGTTGACTACAATTTGTTGCCAATGCATTATATAGCCGCAGTATCTTACGTGCATACATATGATGTTTGTTCATCCATAGTAGGTAACAAGTAGGGTTTTTTACATATATATTTTTACAAACATCGTTATATATATATATAGATCAATTATATGAAATATCTTTCGTTTATTGTAACGGTTGCAACTATATCTTATTAGGGGTATATAATATATATATAATTTTAAAAAATTATCACATATATGTCCTTGTGAGGGTATAATTATAACTATTTTGACAAATCAAGAATATTTTAGATAATGATGTAGTAGATGATGAGTATACATATAAAAAGTAATATTTCTAGGGATATATATGAAAACCCTTAACAAATATTACTCATAAAAATGACTATGAACAATTATTTCAAGTTTAAAGATATCATCAGCGAAGTCTATGTAAATCTAATTTTTTTAGAGAGACATATCTATTATATTTTTGAAGTGCACTTTTGACATTGACCAATATATTGGTGCACATCATGCTCGTACCTAATGAGAAGTTAGAAATGAACTTTAAAAAGTGTTACGACATGTAACACCAAGGACGACTCAAAGCGAGGTGATATCTGAGACGACCAATACGAGATGTCTGAGTCGAGATGACTAAGCTGAGGGACCGAGCGAAGGTCTGCTTAGTCGACGTGGGACGCGTGCTCTGAGCTCCTGACCTGACTTGCAAAACCCACTGAGAAGCCTTGGCAGGGAGACACTGCGACATTTAAACCAGTGGCTAGCCGAACAGAATGGCCTAGCCTAGGGAGTCAATTAGTGTACCTGTGTCTGTGGAGTGTCTGTCTCTTTTAGAGAGGTTGATAACTCGTGGAACAGTTGGATGACTATGTGAATCTTGCGGCGGATCTTCGTGATTGTCGCTGGATTGTGGTCGTAACCGCCATGCCAGATCGTCTAGATTGTGGTCTCAATTGCCACGATCACCGGGCGCACGATCTTTGGTCATTACCTCGTTGGTTGATGCATCGGCCGTTACGTAAGTCATGCTCCAGGAACCCCGTGGACACGTCATGCTCCATGTCAATCAAGGCTGAGGCAAGGAATCCTCGTCCTTTGGCGAGCTGAGGTTGTCGTCCCAAGGGGTGTCAAGAGGTCATTCTAGCCTATACAAATTGTCAACCTAAACGACGCCACGGGCTTTGGTTGTCACATCCCACCAATTTAGCGGCGGAATTAATCGAGGGGACGTGAGCAAAGTATATAGTAATGTAAATTGCATGAACAGTCGCATAATTTAGAGCAAGTAATGGACAATACTTGGAATAAACTCTTCATTTTATTGATAAATCGCCAAGACTATTACAACTTCTAATTCTGAGCCAAAACATAGGGCTCAATGACATCATTACATTGGAAAGGATATTTAAGCAAATATCTAACTAGACTCTATAACATTAAGGACATTCTATTGCTATGACGCCAGGTCACTCATCACTCTAGTCCATTTCCGTTGGTGTGTGTAATGTCAACATCCGACTTACCTGAAACACATATAATAAATAGCGAAAGGTAGCGATAATGCTCAGTAGGACTTAATATCTCGTGTAAACATGCATGCTTTAAGTGATTAATGTCTTATAAAGTAGGATAACTAGAGGGAACGATCAAGTATAGTCGAGAGAGTAATAGCACATGATAGTAAGAGAACGATAGTACTTTTAAAAAGAATATTGCAAAACTAGCATGATAAAGGATTTGCCATATAACGAGATAGCATGTAACGTTGCACAATAGTGCACTAGTCGAGATTACATGTTGGTTGATCTTCTTGTCAACTGAGAGAACCTAGTACTTGGATTGATTATCTTCGATGCCATACACCCTGATCATGACACTCCCATGGGAAAATGGTACGTTCAGGTGCTCCTCCCAGGACCAGATCGGACCCTTTATAATGTTGCCTCGCATGGTTATGTTTGTTATCTTAGACAATCAAAAGATGGCCAAATAGAGTTCCAAGAATAGATGAGAGTATTGAAGAATAGACGAGAGTTTAGAGAGAATGTGAACAGATAAGATGATAGAGATAGTAGATGAGAACGAAAGTCATGTTTGTAAAAAAATGATAAACATGCGATAGTAACAGTTGCATAACACACACGATCGTGTACCGACAGTCCGGTGGAAGTCACTAACTGCCCACTAGCCGTGCTACGAACACAGGCCAGAGGCCCGACGTGATCTTAAGGTAGGAGAGAAAATCTAAGGCCATTGGATCATGCTGATCCCTAAGGGTAAAAGGGTATTGATGGTACAACCTGCTTGTCGGCAATATACGTCCGCCAAAGTCAAGGAGTCTTACAAAGACCTCGACAAGGAGTTCCTAGTCTAGTCAGGGGTATTCCCAACGGAGAGGTCGTCCAAGCCAAGAAAAGTGTGTATAGAAACAGTTGTCTGTCTTGCCTTGAGTGCTCGAAGGCAGAGGGATGTGATGATGGTATTAAATCGAGCGAATAAAACGAAGACAAGTCTATTTAAAATAATAGGAAAATTTACATGAATAATTACACTTAATTACCAGATATATTATTGAGTAATTTCTGTAAGATCTCATAACAAAAATTCATGTTTGGTATATGCATGTGAAAGAGAATCATTGATAACATGTGAGAGTTGTGCACACATCTTTTATTAATTAAATCACATGAGTATTATTAAGAATGTATTAACATGACGTTGTTGTTCATAACAGTGCATTGCAGGGGTTAAACTATGATTATAGATTATGATTTAGCAAGATTCAATTGAATAATAGGGTTCTGGAAAAATACAGTTAAATCGCGACGGGGGTCCCTGTTGCGTTCAAATCGCGACGGGTAGCACTGTCGCGTTCAAGAGAACGGGTCAGGTCAATCAAGTTGCTTCTTTGAAACGCGACAGGGGGTCAAGTCACGATCAAAGCAATCGGATCATGAACGCGACGTTAGGGTTTGTCGCGTTCAGGTCAATCGGAAGGGTAAGATGAACACGACGTAATAGGTCATCACGTCAATAATGTGACGTGCGCTTGTGTCGCGACCCGTCTGAGAACACGACCAGTCGGGCCGTTGCATTCTCAGAGGTGCTGGTCGAGCCCAAAAGGTGAATTGGGTCACCTTGGGTTGCGGTCCAATCCTCCAAAGGTTGACATAGGGCTCTTAAAAATTCGTATAAAATAGTATACTCTACGAAAAATCATGAAATCACTTTTAAATGAAACTAGACTTGCAGAGGCATCAATAGTAAGGAGTAATTAGATTTTTATCATGGTAAGAGCATGTTATTAATAGGTTCTTCAAGATGAACAAAAAATCAAACACAGTGATGAAAAATGATTTAATTCGAATAGGGTACTTGATAGAAATAGGGGATAATGGTATCATTAGATTTCTGACTTCATGTAGCATGCACAATAAAAGTTTCAAGGCACAAAATCAAGTATGGACATGGATTTAGGGTGAACATGTCAAGTCGGGTACATTCTTAGTAGGACTTGAGATGATGAAATACTCATAAATGACATGATAAAAATTGGGGAAAATATGATGATTTTGAAGATGAGATCATGCACTATCTAGGGCCGAGTTAATTTGTTTTTGCTTGAGAGATTACCCACCTTTGAGCGCTTTTGTGATCCTAGGGCTAGAACTTGAAGAACACGAAGAGCTTCTTTTCCTAGCCTCCTCCTCCACGAATTTCTCCTCCTTTGGCCTCTTTATCACGTTCAAGAGATCTCAGATGGACATTAGGGTCGGCCAAGAGGGTTTGAGGGGTTTATTTAAAGGTATTGTGTTGATAATACCTAATACAACTCTACCTCTTCTCTAACTTCAAATTTTCCATATTTATCTTGCCTTTCTTATCATAAATCCTCTTATTTGGGTTAGATAGGACTCCAATTTCGTGGCTAGCAAGTTAGGGTAGAGTTAAGACTCTTTTCTAGATATATTGAGTCATATTAGTGCTTTACTTGACCCCTTTTATTTAGGGAATAGTGTAATTACGAATTTATAGTATTTTCTTTTATTATGTCATTTTAAATTCATTTAATTATGAGTCTCCTATTTTTATCTCAATTTTCTCTTATCTAAATCTCTTTTTAGATTAGGATAGGGCCAAATTTCATGGCTATTGGGTTGGACTAGGATTAAGACTCTTTTAAAGATATTTATGAGTCATAATAGTGATTATCTTGGACCTTTTTATTTTATTAATAATTAAGGTACGAATTTAAGATTATTTATCTCTAACCCAACATTTGGACTCTTGTTTTTGGCCCAATAACTTATGTATGGACCAATTACATAACCCATATACTTAATTTACTTAATGAGTTTTAATTACCCCTTTCAAATTAGAGAATTTATTCATGGGCCGAAATTGTTCATTGGTCAATTCCCATGATGACAATCAACACATATGTTTGGAGTCTACCCACACGTTTATTTTAATTTATAAATCACTTTGGCTCACATGATAATGGTTCTCCGACTTATTCCTTAATTACGATAATAAGTTGCAATAATTCTTAAACTTGATCCAAATGAATTTTTTATGCCCAAATTTCTTGATGGGTCATTAGATAATATTATTTAAGTATAAATATTATTTTACAAAATTTTTATATGCATTTACACACATGAAATAATAATGCATACCTTTTAACTAGTTTTAAATTATTAAATTGACAAATTTTATATTTATCTATAATTTTTAATTAATGAATTTTCTGGAGTACTACACTGGTTGAAGCCACATTAGGACGTCAGTTTTGGTGCTCTGGGAGGTTGGGCTAGCCGAGGCTCTGGTATTCCCGTGGGGACCCCCTGTATCATTGGCCCCCCACATTCACGTCGGACTGCTCCAGTGGGCAGAGGTGAAGATACTGTATGGAACAACTTTGTCGATGACATTAAGGTGGCCCTGTCAGCCCATGTGGTCTACACCGCGTCACATCGCCAAGCTGTCAGTGCCGGCCTGCACCGAGTAGCATCAACATGATGTTGTAGATGCGTCTTTCTTCCTCAAAGACACCGTCCCACAAAGGAAAATATGATTTAAAAAGAGAAAAGGAAGGAAAGAAGGGAAGGATTTGTGATATAAAGGTGGAAAATTAGAAAAAAAGAAAACATAAAGGAAAGAAGGAAAAGTGTGTGTGTGCACGATGGAGGTGTGATGTGATCGCCAGACACGCAAGGGTGCCGAAGGAAACGGGCGGAAAGGAAGAGTGTGTACTTACCTTCACCCGAGAAGAGCGGGAGTGCGGATGCGTGGGTCCTACTGTAACGTTCCAACCGTTCGGATTGTCTTTGCGTGGTTATGGAGGCCAGTGTGTGGCTGATGACGTGTGTGTGGCAGGTGATTTCCGCAGGTTATGAGGTTTTGCCCTAAAGCGCTCACTGTTTCTCGGTTCCTAACGCGACAGTGAGGGGCGTCGCGTTGTGATCGCGACAGCCCATGGCACCGCGTTCATGGAACCGTCAGTTTAAGTGAACGTTTGCATGTTTGCCGCGTGTCACGTGCTGGGCGCACGGACACGACGTCAGCAGCTTAAGGCGACAGCCAAAGTGTCGCGTTCAGGTCGCGACCGGTAGGGTGTCGCGTTCTTAACTGCACTGCGTTTTTAAGTAACCCTAGCAGAACATAGCTGATGAAAGCTCTGCTCAACCAGGGGGTTTTTGCTGTGGAATTTTGGGTGATTCGGCTTGTTAGAGCTTGGTTTGACGAGCTTCCACCGCGAGGGCGCTTAGTGGAGCGGGGGAAACGTCGTACAAGCTTCATTCTTCGCGTTCTTCACAAAGGTAGGGAGATTTTTCATGGTTTGATCCGTGAATCGTTCGTGTGTGGTGGATAATGTGTTTCCTGCTTTCTAAACCTTAGATAGCATGTAGGAACACATTAAAGCATGAAAACGGAATGAAAACCATAGGTTATAAAGAGTTTGGGGTGATCCGGATGATGGATTCCGGATTAGGGTTCGCACCTGCTAAGGCGACGATCCTTAGCGTCGCGACCAGGTCGCGACACCGCGATACGCCGCGTCCTGAAGGTGATGCTGCACCCTGTCGCGACAGCAGCCGATGCTGTTATCCAAGAATGCATGTAAGTGTATAATTATCCGTTTAGCGTGGTTTGTGATATGTGATGATAGTAGGAGGTGCATTGGCATTCTCTCTACGCTCGGGGAGCGTGTGGTGTGTGGTTTATATGGTGTTCATGTGGTTTGTGTGGAGTTTCACGTGGCTTGTGCGTTGTGCACGTGGTTTCTGTGTACGTGGTGTGTAGTTTGACGCCTTCCGTAGATACCTCTTCAGTTGGGAGCCCCAGGTTTTGTGTGAGCCAGGCACGTAAGTGCTCGGGGCTTGTCCCGGTACTGGGTACCGATGAGGTCTTGTCGTCTTCCTGGACACCCTCACTCTTGAGCTGAGTAGTACATCCGGCTGAGGGAAAGACGGCAGTGGGACAACGACTAGAGAGAGTTTGTTGTGTTGTCGCTTGTAGCGCGCTCGTAGTTGGGGGAGACGGACGCCAGTAGACGTACTGGGCCCCAGCTAGTCCTGTTTTCCAGTGCCTCACTTTAGGGAGCTCGGGCCAGAGTCCCTAAAGGTGCCAGGTATGGGCCTGCTAGGTGTGTGACCTGCAGGTTGTGGTGGTTTAGTTGGACTCCACAGTTCTTGTACTTGTTTAGTGGAGTGGTAGCTGGACCTTTCGTTCGTGGCTGCGAGATTGAGAGGTAGTCCTGTGTGGTTTGTCCGGGTCAGTAACTGGTGTCGCGAATTAGTTGACGTGGCTCGAGTGTGGCATTTCTCTACAGTAGCTCGTACACCTGTTTGGTGTTGCCGTTTATTATTTATTTACGTTGATTCCTGTTAAGCGGCAAATGGTAAGTGGTACTTACAGTTTTATATCCTGCTAGATAGTATTATAAATTGTTAGCGTAGCTTCCTGCTTTGCTACCTGTGTTGGTTTGCTCGGTTTCTAGGGAGTTTCCCTACTGATCCAGTGACTTGAGAGGCTCACCCCTACCTCCTACCAGGTGAGGGAGATCAGGAGATTTCACACCATCGTCCAGTGGAGGGTCTGCACCACCAGCAGTGTAATTTTACTTTCTTGTTGTGCACCTCGGGGTATGCCCCAGGTTTTGTTGTAGTTGGTTACAGATGTACTATAGCTATGTATATTTCATGTAAATATTTGTGAGATTGGCAGATCTTATGAATATTTGAGCTGGTTCCTTATATTTCTACGGACTCGTGGTTTGATATCCCTTGCGAGGCTCCGGCCCGTTCGCGGGAGGCGGACTCAAGTTAGGCTCGCTATTAGGTTAACGAGTCTGAACGGCGAGGACCGTCACACCTACCTCCTCCTTCCACCGGCCGGCCGGCGAAGGAGATTTAGCTCCGGTTACCTTGCAAGAAATAAAGATAAGAAACAAGTGAAAAATGGATTAGACTGTGAAGTGTAGTAGAAAGTCCAATGGAATGCAATAAAGAGACATTAAAGGAGTGTTAACACACCTTGTGCGGTGTGTGTTAAACCCCTAAAAGAGTAGGAATGAGGAATGATGTGCGTGTGCGTGACAGATGTGGTGTGATGCATGCACTAATTAACACAAAGGGAGAATGAAAAGAGGGGGGGGGGGGGGGGGGGGGGATGAGGAATGGTGATGTAGCCTGCTGCCTGGATGGTGGAGTGGGGAACGGGGCCCCTCCTCCTCGCGCCGATCGAACGAAGAGGACGACAACTCCGCGCTCCTTGACATAGCTTGAGGTGAGATGGCTCCTCCTTGGCTCCAGAACGTGCTTCTGGTTCGGCGGAACTTCGCCTCAAGGGGTTAGGAAACATGGGATCGGAGGTCGAGGCACCGGTTCGGCAGGGCTTCGCTGTCTCTGGGGTTGGATATGGAATTTGTTACCCTCGGGTCTGTATTTATAGGCAAAACTTGCCTAAATCGCGTCGGGTACAACAGACGCCTATCTTTCATGAAGCGCGTCCGCCTAAGGCGCCGCGATTTAAAAGCCCTTGATTCCCGCTTGATTTGACAATCGCATGATGATTGTAGCCTGCGGCCACGTTCAGAATCACATCGGGTAATGTCGCCGCGTTTTACTACGAATCGATCTTCTGACAGAATCAATTTCTGATTTGACAGGAGATCTTAAAATGCGGCGAGCATGGCAGATGTGATTCTAGAAACATCATGATTTCGAAGCATGGGAGCTCTTAAATGCTGCGGCTTAGGGGGGTACGTTTAGGCTTTGACTTTGAATCACGGCGGCTTTACCGGACGCGTTTCTTGATTTCTCATGATTTGAACGTGACCCCTCTAATGTCGCGGCTTTAGGGGCATGGCTTAGGCTTTGACTTTAAATCGCGGCGGCTTTGTCGGACGTGATTCCAGACAGTAGGTACGGAAAAAAGCAAGTGTGTGATGTGCGTCAGTTTTATCTGCCGCGGATCATACTCCTTTAAAAGGCGTCCACTGTACGGACGCGAATCGGTTAAGTTCAACAAACCCTTTTTAACCCCTTTAGGAAATTCCTAAAAATCCTAGATAAATCTAGAAAAATAAGAAAACCACTCAAGAGTTTAATTGAAGAGAGCCACTTTGAGTCATTACGGTGTAACATGAAATTTACTCGATATGTTAACGAAATGATGTGTCTACAGATGTCAGCACCGGCCTGCACCGCGTCGTACTGCCAGGTCGCCTTGGATGCTGACGGTCGTGTTGTCACATCGACTACCATACGCCATCATGCGCTCCTCACCAACCGCGTCGGTTGGAATCCGAGGCAATGCTTGTAAGCCAATCTAGGTCCGCGACGTGGGACGATCTGAACCCTTGCCGAAGACAAAGAACCCCGATTGTTTGATCTGTTCGGACCCCAGGCACTATAAATAGAGTGGGGTCTGCTGCCGAAAAGCCACCCTTATTTTCGCGCACGAGCTTCCATCAGATGACTAACTGACATTCCAATTACTTCTTTGCTGCTCGGCCGAGCTCCTTTGTCGTTTCTCCTTCGCTCACTTCTCCCAAAGGTAAGCCATGAGCTCAGCTTCCTTTAATTCTTCTTCCTATGAATGTTCTACCTCCTCATCACACTTTGCGATCCCTGTCCATCCGAGGGGACGTTCACCCCCATGGATCCCTCCAACACCTCCATGCAAGAGGTCGTCATAGATGTCTTGGACCAGTCCCCTAGCGACCCAAGGTTACTCCCTAGTCCTTCTTTCCTAAAAAACCTTCTACACATACCGGGGGGGAGCATCATCAGGCTGACTATGTGGCCGGCGCACCTTCTGAAATCAACGCCGAGACCTTCAAGTTGGTAGGAACACACCCAGGTCTCAGTTTCATCGAAGGAACGACCTTGTCGGTCCCTGATGGCATTCGAGCCCATCATTTGATGGAGCTCAGCTTCTGTGTATATACCGAAGCTGTCCGAGCTAGCTTCTGGTATCCTTTGCACCCTTCATCATTCTTCTTCTCCTCAAGCTAGGAGTCGCTCTTTCGCAGCTGACCCCCATTGTCGTGTAATCACGGGGTTGCGCGCCCTTTGAAACATACAACATGTTCTATGTTCACTGCATGGTATATGGATGTGATCGCCACCTAACAAGTTGCCCTAAGATGTAGATGAAGACTAAGGCTAACGTGCTAGGAAGGGAACAGAGAAGCGAGCACTTACTGATGTCGCGATGGGAAGACCGGTCGCGATATGATGACTTTTGCGACACCCGACCGGGCACATTCTCCTTATCGCGACGCAAGATGCCGACGCCTTTTCAACAACGGGGATGAGTGGAGGGACCTTCTTCCTACTCTCCAATCGTCTAGAGAACAAGAGCCCCTCGCTATCCTTACTTTAGTGCCTGCCAAAACAACGAAAATCTAAGAAGAAACCATGTTAGGCCTTATTTAAGTGAAGCATCTATTCAAAATG
>JACBKR010001596.1:0-41120 GCA_014218235.1 Colocasia esculenta | reverse complement strand
AGACAATGAAGAGGAGATGAGCAACGGCTAGAACTCCAACGGATCTCCTCAACGGATTTATTCAAATTGCTCATATAAAAGATGAAGAATGGCTGAAGAACAGAAAGAGCTTTTCTGAAGATCTTTGAAGGAGTGTACAACTGTGAGAAGAACCTCATCGACACATACACTCAAAGAAAGAGAGAAAGAGCCTGAGCCCAGCAGAAGCATTCAAGCTTTCAAGCATCCAAGCGTTCAAGCATTCAAGCACTATTGCTTTCTTTTCTCTCTTCTGTTTTCTCTCCGAGCTCATGTATATCTGGGGAGAGTCTGGGACTGTGAGCTTTACACAAGTGTTAATCTTGTAAAGCTTCTCAGTCTGATCTTTCTAGGAAAGACCTGAGTCCAGCTGTAGGACTGTATACAGGTGTAACCTAGCTGGGGGTTCTAGCAGAACCGCACTGGGGTTTGTTCCAGGAGGTTTACTTCTGAACCTGTAAAAGAGTAGGTTTGCTTCTGAGCCTAGAAAAGAAGTGGGCTGCCTTCTTGCCCGGGAAAGAGAAGAAGACCAGCTGGGGTGCGGGTGTTGTAGTGTCCTTAAGGGGGACTGTACCCTGGTTAGTGAAATCCCAAGAGGTTACTTGGGGACTGGACGTAGGACTTCCATGTGGAAGGGCCGAACCAGGATAAATCTCTTGTGTTATTTGTGTGATTGTTTATTTGCTTCCGCACTGCTACTCTTTATCACACTAAACTAACCAAACCTTCAAGTGTTAATTTCTGTGTTTAAGTTTCTATTTCAGATTTCAGAAAAACCTATTCACCCCCCCCTCTAGGTTAGCTTGCTGCCATATCGAAAGGGCCAACAAGTGGTATCAGAGCGGGTCTCTGAACCTTCAAGAAGATCTAACGATCTTAGAGCAAAGATCCATGGCAGCTCAAGGATATGCTGAAGGTCAATCAGTCACCAGACCTCCATTCTTCGATGGAGAAGATTATCAATACTGGAAAATGAGAATGGAATGCTTCATTCGAGGCACAGACTTTGATCTGTGGCAGGTAATTGAGGTAGGTGATTTTGTTATTGTTCCTATTGAAGGCACTACTGCCATTACACCTGCTGATAAAAGTAAATTATCTTTAAACTTTAAAGCTAAGAACTACTTATGTTGTGCCTTATCCAAAAGAGAATTTAGTAGAGTATCTGCATGCAAATCTGCTAAAGAAATTTGGGATAAACTGCAGATAACTTATGAAGGAACGGATAAAGTGAAACAAACTAGAATAGATATTCTTGTTTCACAATATGAACAATTTAAAATGCTTCCAAGCGAAAACATTACTACTATGTATAATAGATTTTCAAGCATAGTAGTAGGCTTAAATTCTCTTGGTAAAACTCTTTCCAATGAAGAAACCGTTAGAAAAACTTAGGTCTTTAACCGTTTCATGGACACCTAAAGTAACCGCTATTGAAGAAGCCCATGACTTAACCAAATTGTCAATTGATAATTAATATAGGTTCTCTCATGGCACATGAAATATATGGAGCGATTGTCTGAAAGCTCATCTAAGAAGAAATGTACTAATGCTCTTAAGGTTGTAGCTGCTCCTTCCACTTCTTCCTCTAGCTCCAAAAATGCAGATTCTGAAGACAGTGACGTAGATGAAGTTCTGTCCAAGCTTCAGAAAATTTTCAAGAAGAAGAAAAATGGATCAAGAAGGATTCAAAAGAAAGAAAGGAAGGAAAAAGAACCAGTTTGCTATGAATGCAGAAAACCTGGACATCTGAGACCAGATTGTCCAAGACTCAAGAAGACTGGTCAACAGAAAAGTCCAAGAAGCAGCACAAGAAATTCAAAAGAAAAGCAATGGCGGCTGCTTGGGAAGATGATGAGGCCACAAGCTCAAGCTCATCAAGCTCAGATTCCGAGAAAGAGCAGGTAAATCTAGCCCTCATGGTAGGACTAGATGAGGTACATTCTGACCCATTTTTTGATTCGTGCACAGATTCAGGGTCAGAGTCTGAAGACTTAGAAGAAGTCTTTAATGAACTGTATGAAAAACATAGGGGTGTTGTAAAAGAACTAAAAAATCTAAAAAACACACTACTTGCTTGGAAAACACCATTCTGATCTTAAATCCGAATTGGAACAATTAGAAGAACAATTAAAAGAATGTAAAGAAAAATGAAAACTCTCACTGAAGAAAATCTTTATTTAAAGAATCAGTTAGGAAATTAACTAAAGGAAAAACATCTCTAGCCCTATGCTTAAAAGGATCAAAATCTGGAAATGACAAACAAGGGCTTGGTTATACACCTCCAGAAAAGGAAACAAGTAATAAACTCAGAAAATATCCTTTACCAAAATTTGTAAAAGAAACCAAAATGCCTCAGAAAAGGAACCTGAAACAACCAAGCTTTATCAAAAGAAAAAGGTTTCTAAAAATTATGTTCCAATCATACATCTCAAGGCAATAAGAACTGCAAAACAAATTATATTCATTGCTGCTCTCATTGCAATAAACTAGGACACACTGTGAACACCTGCACAACTAAGCACCTAGTTTGGATACCTAAAGGCTATTTTTATGCATCTAACGATCAAGGACCCAAAACTATTTGGGTACCTACCTTTGAGTAATTTATTTGCAGGTTAGCCTTGGAGCATCAAAAACCAAGGATGCTCAAGGCAGGAGTGACTGCAGACTCTTCATTCAAATCACATCTGAAGAAAGAGTAGTCACACAAATTGAATTGGTCTTCATTACTAATAATTATTTACAAGTTTCATTCAGGTGGAGTCTCTCGCTCAGGGGGAGCACAGATTAAGGGGGAGTCATTCCTTATCAACAATTATTGTTGAACCCCTCAATGGTAAGAAATTCTCTCAAAAGGGGAGAGAAATCCATGGTAAGATCCTTCCTTTTTGGTTAGTGACAAAAAGGGGGAGAATTTGTATGGTCTATGAATTTTCTGCATTTTCTATACTTCATATATTCTTGTCATAAAATTCTCATAAATTTTGTCATCACCAAAAAGGGGAGATTGTTGAACCACTCTCTATTTGTTCTTATATTTTGGTGATAATAAAATTTATGAGAATTTTTTGACAAGAATATAGAAGTATATTTTGTTGTATGAAGTATATTTTGGTGATAATAAAATTTATGATGTAACTTAAATTGAATATTTTGTTTCATCTGTGTCGCATCAATCTCATAGCAAAATGCTGAGTCTTTCATTGATGCAATATTTGGCGCACTAAAATGATAAAGTCGATGTCTAACTTATATACATCGATTTCTGTTTAAAGTGCCAAAGTAACAAGCGCCGCAACGATTTGCTAAGAAGTCGATGCCATAACGATTTGATAAGTGATCACATCGACTCCTTAAGAATTCATAACGATTTGTTAAGAAATCGATCTCATAACGATTTCATAAGTTTCCACATCGATTTCTTCAGGTGATCACAACGATTTGCTTTCATAACGATTTGATAAGTGATCACATCGACTCCTTAAGAATTCATAACGATTTGTTAAGAAATCGATCTCATAACGATTCATAAGTTTCCACATCGATTTCTTCAGGTGATCACAACGATTTGCTTCATAACGATTTGTTAATAAATCGATCTCATAACGATTTCATAAGTTTCCACATCGATTTCTTCAGGTGATCACAACGATTTGCTTTCATAACGATTTGATAAGTGATCACATCGACTCCTTAAGAATTCATAACGATTTGTTAAGAAATCGATCTCATAACGATTTCATAAGTTTCCACATCGATTTCTTCAGAAGATCATAACGATTTGCTTGCATAACGATTTCATAAATAATCACATCGATCTCTTTATAATGAGCACGACTCTTCACATAACGATTTCATAAGTCATGCTCATAACGATTTCTTCATGGATTCTGTTCAAACACAGATTGCCTTTATATTTTAAATATGTTTGGCGCTTAAATGAAAAGTCAATATCTTCTGACAAAACTGCATGCATAATCTTGTCAGAAAAGATATGACCTACTATTTTCAGTATGTTAGCAGAAGCACAGTACTATGCATCGTTTATCATAAACACTCTTTATGCTAACACCTTCTTCTATGTGTACAGACCTCGAAGACCATCAGAGTCTGATTAAGAAATGAAGAGGAGATGAGCAACGGCTAGACTCCAACGGATCTCCTCAACGGATTTATTCAAATTGCTCATATAAAAGATGAAGAATGGCTGAAGAACAAAAGAGCTTTTCTGAAGATCTTTGAAGGAGTGTACAACTGTGAGAAGAACCTCATCGACACATACACTCCAAGAAAGAGAGAAAGAGCCTGAGCCCAGCAGAAGCATTCAAGCTTTCAAGCATCCCAGCGTTCAAGCATTCAAGCACTATTGCTTTCTTTTCTCTCTTCTGTTTTCTCTCCGAGCTCATTGTATATCTGGGGGAGTCTGGGACTGTGAGCTTTACACAATGTTAATCTTGTAAAGCTTCTCAGTCTGATCTTTCTAAGAAGATCTGGTCCAGCTGTAGGACTGTATACAGTGTGTAACCTAGCTGGGGTTTAAGTCTAGCGAACCGCACTGGGGTTTGTTCCAGGAGGTTTACTTCTGAACCTGTAAAGAAGTAGGTTTGCTTCTGAGCCTAGAAAAGAAGTGGGCTGCCTTCTTGCCCGGAAAGAGAAGAAGACCAGCTGGGTGCTGGGTGTTGTAGTGTCCTTAAGGGGGACTGTACCCTTGGTTAGTGAAATCCCAAGAGGTTACTTGGGGACTGGACGTAGGACTTCCATGTGGGAAGGGCCGAACCAGGATAAATCTCTTGTGTTTTTGTGTGATTGTTTATTTGCTTCCGCACTGCTACTCTTTATCACACTAAACTAACCAAACCTTCAAGTGTTAATTTCTGTGTTTAAGTTTCTATTTCAGATTTCAGAAAAACCTATTCACCCCCCCCCCTCTAGTTAGCTTACTGCCATATCGAAAGGGCCAACGATAGGTCCTCCAGCAGGGGCAAGCATCGGCAACCAACTGTATCCCCTCTGGTCCCCAGGATCAGTTTCCCGATCACGAGGGTCAGGAAACGCCGCAAATCTTTGTCCGCTGCCTCACCCTCCTCCTCCGCCAGCACCGCTCTGGCGTCCTCCGTCAACCGAGCCTGTACTCCGCCTGGCTCTCTCCATCCGTGTCGCTCGTTTGCCACCCCTAAACTCGCCTGCAATGCTGTCCTCTACACCAGTGAGGATCTCTCTCTCCCTCACCTCCAACCGAGCAATCTCTCCACCGGCTCCTGATAACTGGTATAGGTAACCCCGGTCACCGCCTGGCCGTCCACGCCAGGCCGTGATCCGTACCACGTCCTCTAGCGTGGGATCATGTGTCCCCACGGGAAGAGGAACGCGTGGCACTCCGGTCCCACCTCTCCTTCAGCGCCTGGATGAGTGCCACATCCGCGCCAGCTCCTCCAACCGCAAAAGGGTCCAAACCCCATGCCCTCCAAGCGGCGCCTCTGGAAGTCCGGCAAGCCGTCATAGATCGCCCGGACGACGGACCACCCAAGTCGGGACCGCAACTCACTCTGTAAAGAAAACATCAAAAAGATCAGAAGTCAGCAGGGGAAACCAACAAGACCACTCTCTGTCCTGATAAGGCGACAAGGTGTCTGTCACCTTCTTAAGGCGACAGTAACCCCGTCGCATTCATGAGTCTGTTCGCGACAGGAACCCGGTCGCCTTCTAAAGGCGACAGGGGCCCGTCGCCTACCTTCTGGTAAGGCGACAGGACCCCTGTCACGTTACCAGGGTCGACCGAAACAAGCTTCGCCTTTCCCGGTCGTTCCTCCTTGGGCGAAACGCCCTACACCGAGTGCTCCGCACTCCTCGTTCCATACATTCATAGTTTAGGATTCGGGGACCTACCTTTTGGGCCCGACGGGCTCGTCTTCGTCCCCCGCCGCTGGCACGATCTCCTCCTCCATCGGCGTGACTGGAGGAAGCTCCTAGGCCGCCGTGGATGGCCCCTCGCCCGGTTGTCGTCGCCGGATGGTTTTTTCTTGCGCCGCCTACCGCCGCCGTCACCACCACCGCCTGGGCCCTCTCCGCCACCTTCCCTCGCCGGTTTCAAAGGGAATAAGGGACAAGGGGAAGAGAGAGAGGAAGAGGAAGAAAAGGAAAGGTGGAGCTCGCCGGAAGAGAAAGGGCCGGAGAAGGAAAGAGGAGAGATCGCCCGGTTGCTCGCCGGAGTGGAAAGGAAGGGAGGAAAGAGAGGAAAGTTTTGAAAAGAGGAAGGAGGAAGGGGCGCTCGGCCCGAATTCAAATCGCCTCGAAACCTGTGAACGCGACAATGGCTGGGTGGCCTTCTGCTCAGGTCGCGACAATGGCCATGTCGCCTTCACTTTTGCTGAAGGTGACCGTTGACCAGTCGCCTTTAGGATGGCGACATACCCTACGTCGCCTTCTCAACCCAGTGCACAAAAGCCTCTGAAAATCAATTCCCATTGCAAATAACTCCATGCTCACATCAAATAAAGTCATGAAAAACAAAAATCAACATGTCTCCCATTACATCAAGTCTCTCATAAGAGCTCAAAAAGTACAATCAAGTCTCTCCCTCTGGCTCATGGTCCGCAAGCGGACGAAGCTTCTCATGCTCTCGGAGGTACGCCTGGTACGTCTTCCGGTCCTCATCCAGTCTCGGCGGGAGTGCGTGGGTGGCACACGCCTTCCACAAGGCCAATGCGCTCCGTACGGCCTGCTCGTCCTCCGGATTCCCCAGGCGCCGCTTCTTCACGGGTGGCAAATGAGATGGCGGAAGCACTCTAGTCCTCGGCTTCCCGATCTGCAAGTAGCACCGCTGCGGGTTGTAGAGTACGGTCGCCATATTCCCTATTAATTGCAAATCCAGTCCGCGTCCAAGTGGTATCCGGATCTCCGCTCCGCGCAATGCCGCTACGCCATAGCAAGTGCTCCACCGGTAGGGTACTGAAGTAGAGGCACCATGCACTCCTCGTCTTCTTGTCCGCCGTCCTGCATAAAAACCTTGTCGGAGAATTTGGCCGCCCCGCCAATGAAGTTCAATGGATGGCACCCGAAGATCCAACTGTCGGTGGTGGGTTTGTCACAGGTTTGAATTTTATCCTCACACCCAACCAGCACTCCAATAGGATCATGGAGCCATAAAGGAAACCCCCGTGGAAGCCAAGGTAGACCCGAGTAAAGATACGCCAAGACGGCGTTGAGAGTGAAAGTCCCCGCCATACCCCACTTATAGCACTAAGGCTCGCGTAGTCTATAAGGTGATCCCCGGACGGGAAGAGGACCACCCCACACAAACATACGGCTACGGCCTTTGCTATCTCCCGGTGGTCTGTACTCTTGTTTTTACATTGGGAGACGACCCACCTAGACAACGGCACTAGATGGATGATTGTGGGCTAATCATGGTATATACATCCCCCGATTGGTCATGAACTCCCCAGGATAGTTTCGGGTTGATGGGCTCAACGTGTAGCTTATACTTTGCTCATCCCCCGACTTGGTCTTAGGAAGAGCTAGGAAGGCCTCGACCTCCTCTAGAGGACGGTCGCCTCGACTTGGGAAAAATGAAAGTATGGGTTTGTGGGTGCCATAATTCTATGAGGGCCGTGATGCTATGCCAGTCAAATGAGATCTTATGGTAGTTGTGGGCCGCTATCAAACCCCACCCAACCCCACTCTCTCAAAAACCGGATAACAAACATGGGTAAGGCTTTGATCATGGGGGTGATCCATGTAAGTTTAGAGTAGCGCGGGAGCCGGGAAGAGCTAGAAGAGAGGAAAAAGAGAGAAAGGGAGGAAGAAGAAGAACAAAATTAATGAAGAATTCGTAGCAAAAATTCATTGAAAATTGAAAACACCAAAAACTTACCTCTCTCACTTCCTTGCTCCGGCTCAAGTGGTTGGGGACGTCCGTCAACTCATGAGAGCCTCGTAGGTCGCCCGAGCACGCTTCGGACCTTCATAAGCCGCCTCCCCATCCATGGAAGCAAGAGGAGCTCTCTTCATGGCCATGAGAGCTTGCAAAACTTGAAGAAAAAGAGAGAGAGAGAGCTACGAATTTGGCTTCCCATCCCCCTTATTTATAGAGCCATACACTCCTACTCCTGCTAGGAAAGGGTAGGGAAAACCCATTAGGAGTGGGACTTTGAGTGGAGAGCATTGGAATCCAAATGGGAGTCAAACTCAAGTCTCATGCTGAAAGCTTTTGAGCTCGGACTGAGAAACCTGTGAAAGCGACATATCGACCCGTCGCCTTCAGGGTGGCGACATGGTTTACGTCGCCTTCTTCAGTCAAGGGTCACGACACGCCCTATGTCGCCTTCTGATCATTTTATACCGTCTGCTCATTCCTGCTCAGAATGTTTACACATATGCTTTCATGTCCATTATTCGGTGCATTGTATCATATGTATTTTTATTGCTTTGATTATTGAAAATCCATAAAAATCAGAAAATGCAGGAAAATCCATAAAAATTAGAAAATCCAGAATCAAAAAGAGACGTCCGTCAGGTAAGTCAGGTAAGTATCTCTAACCTTAATCCCTCTGCATTACTATATGATATCTACGCTACTATATCAGCTCAAGGACCGGCTGGTTCCCAGTGTGTTTCCAGGATCTGAGTTCCCCTTCACCAAAACAGGATGATCTAGGTGCACGCTGCTAATCACTGGATAGGCCGTTGGGTGATATGACTCGGGGACGACGGATTCTATCGCACGTCGGGGATGCGAAGTGTCTTGACCCTTGCTTATATTGTCTAGCAATATTATCCTTGAATACTTGTTATTTTCTCCCTTTCTTTGCATTCATTTTCTGATTTCTTTTCATTTAGCCCAGCATGCATCATGTAGGAATTTTGAGCTTCATGAATCATGATTTGTCAAAGTCAGCTTCCCAATGATGTCCCACCAAGATCCTCATTTTCAGACAAGATTCCACTCCGAGTTTGAAAGTTTTCCTCGAGCTTGTGCTCGTCCAGTTTGCCAGTATGGTTCCTATACAGGATTCCTCTCATCCCCTTCATTACAATTGTCATTCCTTTATCTCCGATCCGCTCATTAGTCATGAACTGCTCAAAGGCCAGATTCGAATCGACCCGCCGGCAGCACCTATCCCCCTAATGAACGAAACCTACATGCTAAAGATAGCCAGGGTACCTCTTGAATCGAGAGGTTGATCACTTCTTTTCTTTTGATTTTTATTCGTCCCAAGTAGGAACCATCCGCGCACTCTGTCCCCAGCCATGATCGAGGTCAGCCGGATAATTCTCGCTGCTTATTCGTCCAGAATGGGTGTCTTTACCTTGATGCCCGCTTTTCAGCTCATTCCGCTTCATTCCGCTACATCTCCGTTTCACGCCATCTTCGCTCCATCACCGCTCCACTCCCGTGCAAAGCAAGCATCAAGGAGGGGCAATCTGTAACACCCATTTCTGACCTATAAGTCGAGCAAAATCCCTTGTCGTATCATTGACGCCCCACGTTGGCTCATCATCGTCAAGCTGGCTTTCTTCGATCATGACATCATTTCCATTAGTTCATCGCCCTGGAGGACCCTTCCTGGTCCAATCAATCTCTCTCACTATAGCTCTTTGAGTTAAGAGTTCGATGTTTCAATCCGAAGGGTGCGCATGGAAGTTGGACGCATTGAATGGCCCAAAACGCAGAAAAGTCCAGAAGGCGACAGGCCCAAGGTCGCTTTCCTGAAAACGACAGCCCCTATGTCGCGATCTTAAATCTATATTTTAAATCCCTGAAAAATTTCAAAATTGACTTAAGTCATCTTCCATATGAGGAAGGCGACGTATCGAGGCATCGCTTTCAGGAAGGCGACACAAAGGCCGACGCGTTCAGGACCTTAAACAGGAACCCTTTTCGAGGCCAACTTGGACACATGCCAAGATGGTAATTGCTTCATTTGACGTCCAAACCGCGACCAAATCCTCTCAAATTTGGAAGAGACCTTCCTAACATATTCCTTTCCGAGTTCCAATTGCCCATACGCAGCCATACTTACCGAGTCGGACTCCTTCCCATTATTCCTCTCAGACTTGAGTTGGGAATAATCGCCCATAAGTACCTCGTCTCTACATCTTTTGGGGGAAGGCCGGATTCATTAGTTCTCTGAACAAGAGAGCTTTCTCTCCCAAGAAGAGCGTTTCTTCTCCAGACGACTCAGAAGAGCCCTCCAGGGCGTTTTCCCATCGGCTACACAATTCTTCTCCCTTTCTCTTCTTTATTTCATTCAATTCTTGCATGCATAGTCTTGTTTTCTTCATAGAATAGCATTAGATCACGACACACACACCTAAACTTAACACCCACAGGGGTTAAAAACCCCAATCTTGTGAGTTCCTCCCATATTAGTTCATGTTCACATGCTTTTCATTGAATAGATTTCATACACACCAATTCTAATGGGTGTTTCTCTTGTTTACATCACTTCAGTAGGTGTTTGAAGGTCAGAGCAAGGTGAGGCCTCTTGCCCTCGCCGGCTGAGGAGCAGGAAGACAAAGAACTCAAGTCTCCCCCCACAGAAAGGAAGGCGACCAGGCCACTGTCGCGATAAAGAAGGCGTCGCCGCCTACGTCGCGTTCAGTTGAGAGCAAGGTGACGCCCTATCTGTCGCTTTATCAGGTACGCCTCCTTTTCACTTTTTCCTTTCCAAGGTAGTCAGCCCTCCATCTACACATCACGAGGCGACTGCATTGGTGGTGATCACGGTCAGTTCCTAATCCCGATCATATTCACAATCTTTCAAAAGGGAGCACAATCTCGTGATTACAGCGTGGAGCGGGGAAACACTGGAGGATTGCTGTTCTTCATGTTCTTCACGAAGGTAGGTGATTCCTCCCGTTTTTGGCTGTGGATTGCATGTAGCAATCATGTGAAGTGTTATTTGCTTTAATAACAATAGATTTCATGTTAAGAACTTCATTAAAGCATGAAAACGTGAATTAAGGATGGTTTGCAAGGTGTGGGGTGGTGATCCGGAGGGTGTTCCCCGGATTAGGGTTCCTACCTGTGAAGGCGACGGAACCCCTGTCGCGTTTAGAACACGACAGGCCGACCCATCATGTTCATTTTTTGAACGCGACATGTCGAGGCGTCGCGTTATGATGGCGACACGGCCCTATATCGTGACCTCAGTCGAGAGGTCAATTTGAGCATGGTTTTAGTGGTATCATTATCCGATTATCATTATTTGATGTGAATGGTAGTGGCAAGCGGCGCATTGGCACCTGTGACGCTCTGGGAGCGTGTTGTTTCTCGAGGCTAGCGTACTGTTTACGTAGCTAGCGAGTGGCTTATGCATTGGCATGTTGTTCACGCGGTGTGAGTCGTGTTCACGTGCGGTGGACAGACTGTGCACGAGGTTGATTTGACGTTTTACGTGGTTTGTGCGGTGCGCACGTGGTTTTTGTGTGCGTGGCGAGTAGGACGACGCCTGCCGTGGTTACCTCTTCAGTTGGGTGCCCCAGGTTCTTTGTCATCCAGGCTATGAGCTCGAGGCTTGTCCCGGTACTTGTGCTGTACCGTCGAGGTCTGTGTCGTCTGTCCTTGTAACGACCCTCATTATACCGGTACGGTTATACCAACCCACGTCGGTATAGCGAGCGTCATCACAGTGGGACATTTACCCAACAATAACATTCAGCTGAGATACACGTGAATATATGAACAGAGTAGCGGAAGTAAAAGAACCACTGTCTTCATTTCATTCATCATCCACATTTAACATACATGATTCGATAACATTTAAGAACTAAAAGTCCACATAATTAAATTGCTGAAAATCAAATACATAGATGTCCATACTTATACATTCTTCCATGATAATGCTAATACAATGTTCAATTTACATACTATGAAAATCACAAAATGTCACAAGCACTCCAACACTCTAATCTCCGCGCTCGGAGTCGGTCTCCAACGTCTCCTCCACAAGTGTCTCGTCACCAACTACACCTGTACGCCGAAGCAAGTAGTGAGTCTAAAAGACTCCGCAAGTAATTCTACACATACCGTACATGCACATATCATAGTAGGTTCTACATACACGTTCCCAAGACACAACATGTAGCATGCTTGACATTAAATTTTACAACCTATCATGGTGAATCTACAATTTAAACACATGGACTATGCTTTCAGATTTCCTAAATTAGAATCACCTATCACATGCTTTCTATTCATTTCTCACATAAAAATCTACATTCAACCAACTAAGACATGAAAGCCATTAACATGAATTTCCGAGCATGCATGAAAGGAAACATACCTAACATGGAATCTACACATTCCTACGCATATACGTAACCATTTTACATACTTTAAGCTTGCTGGTTTTACATGCTTAAGCAACCATAATCTAACACATGAGAGCTACAACAACGATTAAATCACAACATGTGAACAACCAAGTATGGAAGTTGTTTATATATGCTTAACAATTATCACTAGCATGGATTCTAGGCATTTTGCGTACATAAACATGATCATAACATAGTAAAGCTACTGTTTAAGCATGATTTCAGATTGTCATAACATGGATTACAACTCACATCCTTACATTTTGGTTTCGCATTTCTACACAATTTCAAATTCGCATATTTCACACTTTACACATGCACTTTTACACATTGTTCACATTCACATTTTTCACATGAACACATACACATTTACACATTCACATTTAGTGCCGTGACACATAGTCCAAACCACCAAAGAAGGACACAACACATCACATCACATAGACGCCATCTAGGCAATACAATGGCGACTCTTGGACTGCGCAGACGGGAGAACAAGTCTCCACCCTAACCAGTGGTACTTGTCCACCTCCAGGATTTCCCCCTAATGCCCTTAGGGTCACAACACATTGAACCTTCTCAGGGGGACTTCTCTCTGATACGGTTCCACTGCCCTCTACGGAAGCAGTGTCACATTTGGCACAAGTTACACATTACACATTTTACTGATTTTAACACATATGTTTACACATGTCACTCTCATTTCATTCACTTCCTCACTCACATGCACACTTCTCTGTTTTTCCTAACATGGCACTACAATTACAGGAATTTAGTACTCAGGAAATTTCACTAATCAGGTTGCTATATACAAAATCAAATCGTTTTACAACGGCATGCATTAGTTTCACATTTTTACATGAAAAATTCATATTGCATCATATACTGGTCCAAATGACCTGAAATTTTAACCACAGGCTAATTTCGGGTTTAGGATTCTTCATGCAAAATTTCAGATTTTTCTAGGCTAAAACGAAATTACAGAAAATCTAACATCGAATTCACATGCTATCCACACTTCAATTTAACATGGAGTGGAACACTAATCACAAATTTAACAACTCAGTGTCTGAACCCTAGCATGCATAGAGCCACATGATTTATTCCCGAATTTATTGGGCAATATACAATTTACGAAAGATTTATCGTGACCTACGCATGATTTCTATTTTCCGAAACAGAAAATTCGATAATTCATACAAGCATGGAAAATTCTAGAAACTCATGGCACAGACAGGGTTGTACATACATGGTCTAACAAAATTAGGGCACATGATTTTACCACGGATTATCAGATAATGGTGAGAACATGCACATGAACATTCCTCCACTGTTTCAAATATGTAATTAAGCTCTACCATCCACAAAATAAATGTGCATTCACATTCCCATCCATCACATTAGCTAGTGTACATAGCATATAATAGATTACATTATATCCTCATCGTGAAACATATCAAAATTAATCATATAGAAGGGCAGAACAGCTTGCTGTTCTGTCCAGACGAACTTGGCGGCGGTCTCTGGCCATTCTAGGAGTGGACGACCAGATCGCTGGACGCCTACTAGGGATCTCGGCGTCAAGGTATTGACGCCAAGTTCCTGTCTGTACAGAAACACAGACCGAACTCAAATGCAAAGGTGAAAGGGGGGATCTAGGACACGAGGAAAAATACATAAAATTTATAAAACCAACCTAGACACATACAGGGACGTTATGGGTAGGGTACTTGCCTTCCAAAAATCTCCAGAAGGATCAAAGGTGGCAGTGAAGCTCTCCTTGGGCAGTCCCAAGAAGCTCCCAATGATGCCTTCCTCCGGGTTCTTGAGCAGTCTCCACAGCAAGTCGAGGTTGGGGAAGCCTCCTCCTTCACAGCAGCATCTCCCAGCGTAGTAGATGGCCGGATGAAGCTCCACATTCCCGGATCTAGGCTTGCAAAGGTGGGTTTTCTCACAGAACTAGGGTTTTCTTCTTCTTGCAAAAGAGAGCCAAGAGGGGCTGAGGGTGAAGAGAGGCTCTCTATAAAGAGGGGAGGAGCTCTCCTCTCACGCAGGTCGGACAAGAAGGCTTCCTGACCGTTGGAGACAGCTCCCCAATGGTTGGGGTAGCTTGTTCCCAGAATTTCTGGCTCTGCAACGCATGCAGGTCAGAGAAGTTGGCGTCCACATCGCTGGACGCTAGGGTTAGTGTTGGCGTCCATACGGTTGATGCCGACACCACATCGACGTCCGTTGATATTGACGCCAATCTGGCCTTCGGCCAGAACTCTAAAACATGCAGAAACCATGTACATCTTATACCTATATATGTCATACATATGTATTATCATGTACACACTACCACAATCATTCATACATTATTTATAACTAATTTTACACATGCATACATAAGTATAAATAGTTAATACATACGTAGATATGTACATCTAGCATACACACATAAATTATTTACGCGAAATTTAAAAATGCAACAAAATTCGAGGGCCTTACACCCTCTCCCCCTTAAAAGAAACTTCGTCCTCGAAGTTAGAACGACACTACTCAAACAAAAGGGGATACTTCTTCTTCATCGCATCCTCAAGCTCCCAAGTAGCCTCCTCTCGTGAGAAGTTCCGCCAGAGAACTTTCACCGACGCAATACTCTTGTTCCGGAGATGCTGAACCTTCCGGTCAAGAATAGCTACTGGTTGCTCGACATACGAAGATCTGGCTGAATCTCTACTGGCTCATGACTAATCACATGAGACGGATCTCGGACATACTTCCTGAGCATCGAAACGTGGAACACAGGATGAACACTAGCCAAAGATGGGGGTAATGCTAGCTCATACGCCACGCTGCCCAACGTCTGAGAATCTCATATGGGCCAATGAACCTAGGGCTCAACTTACTATGCCGGCCAAATCTGACACAACACCTCGAGTAGGCGATATCTTCACGAAGACATGATCGCCAACCTCGAACTCAAATCCTTTCTCCTGTTGTCGGCATAACTCTTCTGCCTATCCTGAGCCGCAACAAGCCTCTTCCTGATAAGCTGGATCTTATCCGAAGTTCCTGAACCAACTCGGTCCGATCAACTGCCTATCACACGGTCTCTTCCAACATAAAGGAGATCTGCAGGGCCTACCATACAACGCCTCGAATGGAGCCATACCAATACTCGCATGAAAGCTGTTGTTGTACGCGAACTCCACAAGAGGTAAATGACGCTCCCAATCATACTTCCAATCCAGAACACACGCCTCAACATATCCTCGAGCGTCTGGATAGTCCGCTCGGACTGTCCATCGGTCTGGGGATGAAATACCGAACTGAGCTTCAGTTCGAACCTAAAGCATCCTGAAGACCTTCCCAACCTCGAAGTGAATCTCGGATCCGATCCGAAATGATCGACTTCGGCACGCCATGCAATCTAAGGATACCGCTAACATACAATCTAGCTAAACTCTCTACTGACTGCTTCTTCTTCATAGGCAAGAAATGAGCGGTCTTCAAGAATCTATCTACAACTACCCAAATCGAGTCATTGCCCCTTCTAGATCGAGGAAAACCCGAAACAAAGTCCATAGTGACAGCTTCCCACTTCCACACTGGGATGTCCATCCTTTGCATAAGACCGGATGGTCGCTGTCGCTCGGCCTTCACTTGCTGACACACCAAACACCTAGACACATACTCTGCTACATCCTTCTTCATGTCAGACCACCAAAATGATCTTTTCAAATCCTGATACATCTTAGTGTTACCCGGATGAATAGAGAATCGCGATCTATGAGCCTCCGCTAACACATGCTCACGGACATCTACTAAATCAGGAACACAAACACGGTGCTAAAATCTAATCACACCGTCCTCATCACGAGCAATGCCTGCCTTGCCCACTAACTCTAAGAGTCTAGGGTCGGCTCCTGTTGCTCGATCACCTCATCCAAAACTGAGGACCTAAGGGATAACTGAGCTACAAAAGCCTGACATAGCGATGGCTCTAACTCAGTCAACGCGCAAGCCGCATCTTCCAACATTTTCCAATCCTGCTGGAGAGATGGCCTCCTTCTACTCAAAGCATCTGCTACGACATTCGCCTTCCCAGGGTGATACTGAAGGTTGAAGTCGTAGTCCTTCAAGAACTCAATTCATCTCCTCTGCCTCAGGTTTAATTCCTTTTGGGAGAAAGATACTTCAAGCTCTTGTGGTCGGTAAACACCTCAAATCTGACACCATAAAGATAGTGCCTCCAGATCTTTAGTGCATGAACCACTGCTGCGAGCTCCAAGTCATGAGTCGGATAGTTCTTCTCATGCTCCTTCAACTGACGAGAAGTAAGCCACTACCCTTTCTTGCGCATGAGCACACAGCCTAAACCAATCCGAGACGCATCCGTGTAGATAGCAAAACCCTCTACACCGCTCGGTAAGACTAACACCGGGGCTGACGTGAGCTTAGTCTTCAACAATTGAAAACTTCTCTCACACTTCTCGGACCAACAAAACTTCACTCCCTTTCTGGTGAGCTGAGTTAAAGGGGCGGCGATGGATGAAAATCCCTCAATAAATTGCCGATAGTAACCAGCTAAAACAATAAAACTACGAATCTCCGAAGGGGTCTGGGGAATCTCCCAATCCATAACAGCCTGGACCTTTGCTGGGTCAACTGCTACACCAGTACCGGAGATAACATGCCCGAGAAAATGAACCTCGCGCAACCAGAAATCACACTTGCTGAACTTAGCATACAGCTTGTGCTTACGAAGAACCTCTAACACTACCCTCAAATGCTGACGGTGTGTGGCCTCGTCCGGAGAGTAAACCAGCACATCATCAATAAACACTACGACAAAGCTATTAGATAAGGCCTAAACACCCGGTTCATGAGATCCATGAACGCTGCAGGGGCATTGGTCAATCCGAAAGGAAGGACCAAAAACTCATAATGTCCATAACGGGTTCTAAACGCCGTCTTGGACACATCCTCACTCCGAATCCTCAACTGATGATAACCAGATCGCAGATCAATCTTCGAAAAGACTGATGCATCTCGCAACTGGTCAAACAAATCATCAATATGAGGTAAGGGATACCTGTTCTTTACAGTCACTTGGTTCAGCTTCCTGTAGTCAATGCATAACCTAAGTGACCCGTCTTTCTTCTTGACGAATAATACAGGTGCGCCCCAAGGGGAAACACTAGGGCGAATAAATCCCTTATCAAGCAACTCTTGCAACTGCCTCCTCAACTCGGCTAACTCCGCAGGTGCCATCCGATATGGAGCCTTCGAGATAGGAGAGGTGCCCGGAAGCAACTCTATGGAAACTCTATCTCTCTATCCGGTGGCAATCCAGACAAATCATCAGGAAAGATGTCTGGAAAATCCTGCACTACCTCAATCTCTGCAAGAGTAGGTGACTCATCAGCCTCTGGTACTAACACACGCTGGCAAGAAAAGCGTCACAACCCTTGTTCACCATGCGCATCGCCTTCATGGCAGAGATGACCATCTTTGTGACGAACGCCTCGGCCAAGCCCGTTAAACCGATAACGTACTTGATCCGAGTCCGCCTCCCACGAACGGGCCGAAGCCTCGCAAGGGATACCAAACCACAATCCGTGTAAACACAAAGGAACACACCACATTTATAAATATTCACATTTACATAGCCAGATTTCTACAAAACTGAAAATAAGTACAAGAGCCTGGGGCATACCCCGAGGTACAACTGAAGAAAATAAACAACTAACTAACTACACAACACTACACTGCTGGAGCTGCCACTACACAGCTGGAGGTACCGACCCTGCACCGCTACGGCGCGGCTCTAAACTGGACGACGGTCGTGAAACGTCCTCCTCGCTCTCACCTGTGGGGGTAGGGGTGAGCCTCGCTGGTCACTGGCTCAGTAGGGAACTCCCCCAACACCGAGCAAACCAAAACCACAGATACGAAAGCAGTAAACAATAACAACAATTTATAGAACAGCTAAACAAGATATTAAAGCTGTAAAAGTACTCACCGTCTGCCGACTACGAAAAACAACTGTAATAATTAAACGGCAAACCAGTACAGGTGTACAAGCTAGAGTAGAGACAGCCAAACACGAGCTACGTGAACTGGTTCGCGACACCAGAAACTGACTCGGACAAGCTAACACAGGTCTACCTCTCAGTCTCGCAGCTACGGACGAAAGGTCCAGCTGCCGCTCCACGTGAAAAGTCAAGCAACTGTGGAGACCAACCAAACACCACCACCTGCGGACCACACGGTCACAGCCCATGCCTGGCACCTCTAGAGATCCTGGCCCGGAACTCTCTAGAGTGAGGCACTGGAAAAGGACTAGCTGGGGTCCAGTACGTCTACTGGTGTCCGTACCCCCAACTACGAGCGCGCTACAAGTGACTAAAGACAAACACGTGTCACTGTCCCACTGTCGTCTTTCCCTCAGCCGGACGTGCAACTCAAACACAAGAGTGAGGGTGTGTCAGGTCAGACGACACAGACCTCGGCGGTACAACACAAGTACCGGGACAAAGCCCCGAGCTAACAGCCAAGCTCACAAAGAACCTGGGGCACCCAACTGGAGAGGTAACCACAGTAGGCGTCGTACTACTCGCCACGTACATAGAACCACGTGCACGTCACACACAAACCACGTGAAATCTCAAGTAAACCACAAGTAACAACGGTCCACTACACGTGAACCCAACTGGACTTGCATGAACAACACGCAGTCGCAAAAGTAGCAATCTAACTGCATACCTTGTATGCTAAACACGAAAACTACGTGCACTCAGTGCACCACAGGTGCCAACGCACATGCATTATCGATAAATACCATAATTAGTCATTCCTGTTCATAACCAGTAGACGGAAACATCGACTGCCGCTTACAGTAGTCAACGGCAAGGGATCTGGCCGTCTACATCCTGGCTGATGAGCTTGGCGACAAACGATGTTGACGCCAAGTTCTTCGGCCTCAAACCTGCAGAAACCCTAATCCGAATCTACAGGTTTTCCAACCGTTAAACCACGGTAAAAATAGAGTAATGATCCTCTAACATCCATGCACCATATTAAACCAAAACAACATGTTTCACTACCTAAATTCATCAAACCAC
The DNA here is from genome assembly GCA_014218235.1 of Colocasia esculenta. Classification (NCBI taxonomy): domain Eukaryota; kingdom Viridiplantae; phylum Streptophyta; class Magnoliopsida; order Alismatales; family Araceae; genus Colocasia; species Colocasia esculenta. The sequence goes on along the minus strand of JACBKR010001596.1, from coordinate 21,669 downwards.
CCATTAACCTCGCATGGTGCAACTTAATCCGAAATGCATTAAATCTGTTCTTTCAGGTGGTTAAGTCATATTTTAATGATCCTACAGAGCTAACAGGGTTCATCCCCTACCTCAGAACACGCTAGAACCTCCCACAATCTCCCGGTTCACGTCGAGCCCTCCGCGAGCTCCTACGGGAATTGCACCATGGTACGGCGTTTCCTCGCGCAATTCGGCGACGCCACGCGTTCCACGGTCCTCCAAGCACCCTTCAGTACCTGTTAGAAGCTTTAGAAACACTGGGGCAGCAAGCTGGGGCAAGAGGGAGAGAGAATCAAGGGAAGAACCTGCCCTCGGGTGACCCTATAACCTGCAGAAATCTCAGGTTAGCGTCAACCCCTATGCCGCCAACAGCAACCGCCACCTTAAACGTCCACATCCTGAGCCGCCAAGATCATGCAGTCAACGACCACATAGCTGGACGCCAACAGGTCAACGACCACCCCTGGCCGCCAACTCCAACTGAACTGCAGCTGGTCCTGTTTCATTTCAGGACCAAACCTGCACTTCACCTGCTCAAACCACACAACCACACCATACATTCCACACAACCAACTCACACTGGCCTCACAACGGCCACCATAACCAACACACACATGATCCGCATGGATCCGAAAAGCACGCGACGTTACATTACTATCATCTAAAAAAAAAATTTCGACCTCGAAATTCATAACACAACTCAAAGTTAAACAACTTAAACATACACACTTTTACAAACACTATCATCTAAAAAGAAAATACAGAAGCTTACATAAACAGATAGGGATACCCTTTAGCCATTTCCTCGGCTAACTCCCAAGTATCCTCGCCACCCAACCTATTTTCCCATCTCACTTTAACTAGCTCAATTTCTTTATTCCTCAGCTTCTTTATCTTTCGATCTGTGATCTGCACCGGATACTCAGGCATAGTCATATCCGGTCTCAGGTCACCACCTTGATATCTAATTATTTGAGCTGGATCTTCAATGCACTTTCTTAACATGGAGACATGGAAAATATCATGCACATCTGCGAAATCTGCTGGCAAATCCAGCCTATAAGCTGTTCCCCCAATTCTTTCTAACACTGGAAGGGTCCCACATATCTTGGACTCAACTTTCCAGTCTTGCCAAACCTCATAATACCTTTACTCGGGGAAACTCTCAAGAAAACAAAATCTCCCACCTCAAACTGAAGTGTCTCTCCTCCGAACATCTGCATAACTCTTCTGCCTGCTTTGAGCTGCCTGCAATTTCTCTTTAATAAGCTTTACTACTTCAGTGGTTTCCTGAATTAATTCAGGACCCACTAATTGCCTTTCTCCCACTTCATGCCAGTTTAATGGGGTTCTACATGGCCTTCCATATAAGCTTCATATGGTGCCATTCCAAGACTGGTATGATAACTATTATTGTAGGCAAACTCAACCATTCCTAAATGATGCTCCCAGCTACCTCCCCAAACTAAACAACAAGCTCGTACATATCTTCAATTGTCTGAATAGTCCTCTCTGTTTGACCATCTGTCTGGGGATGATAAGCGGAGCTATACCTCAACTCAGAACCAATTACTCTTTGCAGACTTCTCCAAAAACCAGAAGTAAATCTTGGATCTCTATCTGACACAATAGACTTCGGGATACCATGCAGTGGAACAATTCTTTCAACATAAACATTTGCTAATCTGTCCACTGTCCAAGACATACTTACTGCCACTAATCTGCATACCTTAGTTAATCTGTCAACGAAACCCATATTCCATTATGCCCAGAACTCGACCTTGGTAAACCTGCCACAAAGTCCATAGCAATGTCATCCCACTTCCACTGTGGAATGGGTAACGGTTGCAATAGACCTCCAGGCTTTGATGCTCTGCTTTAATTTGTTGACAGATAGCACACTTGCAACAAATTCCGCTATTTCTTTCTTCATATGAGGCCACCAAAATGCTTTCTCAAATCATGGTACATTTTAGTACTACCCGGATGGATAGTGTACCTAGATTTATGAGCCTCTTCCAGCACTCGCTGCTTCACCTCTCTTTCTGCAAGAACAAACAACCTGCCTCGGAGCCTGAACACAATTATCATCAATAGAACTCCTTCCATTTTCACAATTTCGGGCAACTTGCATCTGCTCTCTGAGCCTCTATAATCTGCCAATACAAAGACGGCTCTACAACACTAGAAGCTAGAATTGCCCGTCGCTGACTACTGGGCACATATAAGGAATTCTCTGCTACTTCTTCATACAACTTCCATTCTTAATCATCATCAGATTCATATATGCCTTTCTGCTCAAGGCATCTGCTACAACATTGGCCTTACCCGGATGGTAAGCCAAACTGAAATCATAATCTTTAAATATTCAATCCATCTGCGCTGGCGAAGGTTCAAATCTTTCTGCGAGAAGATATACTTTAAACTTTTATGATCTGTAAAGATCTCAAATCTCTCGCCATACAGATAATGCCTCCACATTTTCAAGGCAAATACAACTGCAGCCAATTCCAAATCATGAGTGGGGTAATTCTCTTCTGCTGGCTTCAATTGCCTGGACGCATAAGCTATCACTTTACCATGCTGCATAAGCACTGCGCCAAGTCCTCTCCTTGAAGCATCAGTATACAACACAAAACCACCACTCCCTGCCGGTAATGTCAATATAGGTGTTGATGTAAGTCTCTTCTTCAATTCCATAAAACTTCTCTGACATTCACCGGACCACACAAAAGGCACCCCTTTCTGGTCAATTTAGTCATAGGTGCTGCAATCTTAGAAAAATCTTGAATAAAGCGCCTATAATAACCTGCTAATCCCAGAAAACTTCTAATCTCAGTTATTGTCTTAGGCACTTCCCACCTCATCACTGCTTCCACTTTACTTGGGTCCCACTGCTACTCCTTTAGCTGAGATAACATGACCCAAAATTGAATCTCCTTCAACCAAAATTCACACTTATTGAATTTGGCAAACAACTGGTTATCTCTAAGCAATTGCAAAGTAAACCTCAAATGAGCTGCATGCTCCTCTTCAGATGCTGAATAAATTAGAATATCATCAATAAAGACCACAATGAATTGATCTAAATACGATGAAAAATTCTATTCATCAGATCCATAAAACTGCAGGAGCATTAGTCAACCCAAAAGGCATAACCACAAACTCATAGTGACCATATCTGGTTCTGAAAGCTGTCTTATCTATATCTCCTCTTTGATTCTCAACTGATGGTACCCGGACCTCAAATCAATTTTAGAAAACACTTTGCTGATTGCAATTGATCAAACAAATCATCTCTCGGCAACGGGTACTTATTCTTAATGGTCACATCATTCAACTTTCTATAATCAATACACATTCGAAAACTTCCATCTTTCTTTTTCACAAATAAAACGGCGCTCCCCACGGGAATGACTCGGTCTAATAAATCCTTTCTGCAACAACTCTTCTAACTGCTTTTTCAACTCTTTAAGTTCTGCTGGTGCCATCCGATATGGAGCTTTAGAAATCGGCATGGTACCTGGCAGCAACTCAATAGTAAAGTCCACCTCTCTATGTGGAGCTAAACCAGGCAAATCCTCAGGAAAAACATCAGCAAATTCCCTAACCACGGGAACTGCTTCTACTGGCTGACTGGCTTCTACCAGACTTACTGAGGCTAAATAAGCCACACACCAGCATTTATCAACTTTCTAGCTTTAATTGCAGAAATTAGAAACTTAGAGGTATAAAAAGGCATACCTTGATATTCAAACACTGCACCATTAGGATGACAAAATCTGATCCTTTTCTTTCTGCAATCTAACATTGCTCCATACATCTCAAGCCAATCCATACCCAAAATAATATCATAATCTGACAACTGCAGGGCATACAACGACCCGGCATCTGGTTCCCTTCAATCATAACAGGAGCTTCATCTATATAGCTCGAAGTGAGCAAGAACTCACCTGAAGGAACCTCCACTACTAACTCACAGGACTTCTCTTCTAGAGGATGAGCCATACAATCCAGAAATTCTTCGGAAATGAAAGAATGAGAGGCACCCGAATCAAATAAAACTCTTGCTGAATAATTATAAAGAGGTAAAGTACCTTCTATCATATTGATGCCTCCGCCTGGGCTCGGGTGATAGCCATAACCCGGCCTCTTCCTCGCTGCTGCGGTATTCTCTTCCACGACCTGCCTGTGGCTGCTGAAACTGCTGAGGTGCTGCTGCTGCACACCTCTTCCATACCATACTCTCTCGCATAGGGACAATTGCGGATCAAATGCCCCGGCTGATTACAATTGTAGCATCTATACCCAGGTGGAACAATGGGCTGCCTGGCAGTACTCTGCTGCGACTCCTCCACCTCAGGCCTACCTCGGCCCTGCTGCAACTGCTGACGACCTCCCCATCTTCTTCCTTTACCTTTAAATGCTTGCTTTAATTTCTGACCCATTTACCAAAGCTGATGAAGAAGTCCTGCTGGTGCTTTACCTTTACTTGCACCCACTGACTGCTGCGGTAGCCGAAAACTACCTGAGCCTGACTCGCCCACATGTCGAGTCCGAATAGACCTCTCTAAAGTAGCTGCTCTCTGAGCTGCCTCTTCACTGTCTTACACATGAGAGGTACTATGCATCCTGCAATTCCACTCTCAAACCTCTGATAAAATACTCAACCATCATATTATTATCTGAAACCACATAGGGCGCATAACGGCTAAGTGCCATAAATCTCATCTGGTACTCTAAAACTGAAGAGTTACCTTGCTGGAGAGTCCGAAATTGCTCCCTTTTTACTTGCTGCACTTGGATCGGAAAAAATGTATCATTAAATACATCAAGAAATTCCGACCAAGTAATGGCTCTTCTGTCCTGCCTGCAAAGGTGGTCTGCATCTTCAATCGCCACCATTCCAATGCAAAACCCTCACTGATAAGCAGCTAACACCACTCTATCTGCTGCCGGACACCTCATAGTTGCAAAAACTCTCTCAATTCATGAACCCAGTGCTCTGCTGTATCTGGATTCGGCCCTCCTGAATAAGTAGGTGGCTGCAATCTCAAAAACTTTTCAACCTGCATCACTGGTTCTTCTGCTAACAACACTGGCGGTGGCTGTAGCACCTCTACTCTTGGCGGGACTGGAGCAACAGGTACAGCCTCTCCATTCCCAGGTGGCACTACAACTGGTAGTACTGGCGCCTGCTGATCCATCCTGCCCGAATATCCGTGAGGCTTTCCCAGATCCTTTCTATCATACGCTGGTGCTTTCCTCCGGATCATCTCCTCCACCACCCCAATCTCTTCTATCAGCCATTCCAGAAATTTCTATATAACGAACACCAACCAAAAATTCAAAACAACAATTATCAAAAAACCAAGGTCCCTACCAGCAGTGTAAAAGACCGAAATAAGGCTATGTATCTTTCTAGTTCCCTTATATTAACACGGACCTTGCTCTGATACCAACTGTGACGGAACGCCTCGGCCAAGCCCGTTAAACCGATAACGTACTTGATCCGAGTCCGCCTCCCGCGAACGGCCGAAGCCTCGCAAGGGATACCAAACCACAGTCCGTGTAAACACAAAGGAACACACCACATTTTATAATATTTCACAATTTACATAGCCAGATTTTCCAAAACTGAAAAGAAGTACAAGAGCCTGGGGCATACCCCGAGGTACAACTGAAGAAAATAAACAACTAACTAAACTACACAACACTACACTGCTGGAGCTGCCACTACACAGCTGGAGGTACCGACCCTGCACCGCTACGGCGCGGCTCTGAACTGGACGATGGTCGTGAAACGTCCTCCTCGCTCTCACTGTGGGGGTAGGGGTGAGCCTCGCTGGTCACTGGCTCAGTAGGGAACTCCCCCAACACCGAGCAAACCAAAACCACAGATACGAAAGCAGTAAACAATAACAACAATTTATAGAACAGCTAAACAGATATTAAAGCTGTAAAAGTACTCACCGTCTGCCGACTACGAAAAAAACAACTGTAATAATTAAACGGCAAACCAGTACAGGTGTACAAGCTAGAGTAGAGACAGCCAAACACGAGCCACGTGAACTGGTTCGCGACACAGAAACTGACTCGGACAAGCTAACACAGGTCTACCTCTCAGTCTCGCAGCTACGGACGAAAGGTCCAGCTGCCGCTCCACGTGAAAAGTCAAGCAACTGTGGAGACCAACCAAACACCACCACCTGCGGACCACACGGTCACAGGCCATGCCTGGCACCTCTAGAGATCCTGGCCCGGAACTCTCTAGAGTGAGGCACTGAAAAGGACTAGCTGGGGTCCAGTACGTCTACTGGTGTCCGTACCCCCAACTACGAGCGCGCTACAAGTGACTAAAGACAAACACGTGTCACTGTCCCACTGTCGTCTTTCCCTCAGCCGGACGTGCAACTCAAACACAAGTGAGGGTGTGTCCAGGTCAACGACACAGACCTCGGCGGTACAACACAAGTACCGGGACAAAGCCCCGAGCTAACAGCCTGGCTCACAAAGAACCTGGGGCACCCCAACTGGAGAGGTAACCACGGTAGGCGTCGTACTACTCGCCACGTACACAGAACCACGTGCACGTCACACACAAACACGTGAAATCTCAAGTAAACCACAAGTACAACGGTCCACTACACGTGAACCCAACTGGACTTGCATGAACAACACAGTCGCAAAGTAGCAATCTAACTGCATACCTTGTATGCTAAACACAGAAACTACGTGCACTCAGTGCACCACAAGTGCCAACGCACATGCATTATCGATAAATACCATAATTAGTCATTCCTGTTCATACCATAGACGGCAACATCGACTGCCGCTTACAATAGGTCAACGGCAAGGGATCTGGCCGTCTACATCCTGGCAAATGAGCTTGGTGACAAACGATGTTGACACCAGTTTCTTCGGCCTCAACCCGTCAGAAACCCTAATCCCACTACAAGAAAAAGCGGTAATAGAGACCGAAATAGAGACCGAAATATTTCGGTCTCTATTCGGTCCTTAACTAGTGACCGAATTGTCACTGCAATGATCGGTCTCTAAATAAATGGTTTAGAGACCGATTCAAATTCGGGTCTCTATTCGGTCCCTATTTAGGGACCGAATTATTTCGGTCCCAAATATAGAGACTGATTTAATTCGGTCCCTATTCGGTCCCTAAATAAGGACCGAATAGGGACCGAATTATTTCGGTCCCAAATATAGAGACTGATTTAATTCGGTCCCTATTCGGTCCCTAAATAGGGACCGAATAGGACCGAATTTTTCGTTCCCAAATATAGAGACGAAATCATGCAGTCCCTATTCGGTCCTATTTAGGGCTGAATAGGGACCGAATTATTTCGGTCCCAAATATAGAGACGGAAATAATACAGTCCCTATTCGGTCCCTTTTAGGGACCGAATAGAGACCAAATTATTCGGTCCCAAATATAGAGACCGAAATAATGCAGTCCCTATTCGGTCCCTATTTAGGGACCGAATAGGAACCGAATTATTTCGGTCCCAAATATAGAGACCGAAATAATGCAGTCCCAAATACAGCTTGGACTTTCGCTGGATCCACTGCTACACCAGCACCGGAGATAACATGCCCAAGGAAATGAACCTCGCGCATCCAAAAATCGCACTTGCTGATTTTGCATACAGCTTGTGCTCACGGAGAACCTCTAACACTATCCTCAAATGCTGACGATGTGTGGCCTCATCTGGAGAGTAGACCAACACGTCATCAATGAAGACTACACAAAACTATCTAGATAGGTCTAAACACCCTGTTCATGAGATCCATGAACGCTGCAGGGGCGTTGGTTAGACCAAACGGAAGGACCAAAAACTCATAATGTCCATACGGGTTCTAAATGCCGTCTTGGACACATCCTCACTCCTAATCCTTAACTGATGATAGCCAGAACGCAATCAATCTTAGAAAAGACCGATGCATTCTGTAGCTGGTCAAACAAATCATCAATCCGAGGTAAGGGATACCTGTTCTTTACCGTCACCTGGTTTAGCTTTCTATAATCAATGCATAACCGAGTGACCCATCCTTCTTCTTCACGAATAAGACAGGTGCGCCCCAAGGGAAACGCTAGGGCGAATAAATCCTTATCTAACAATCCTGCAACTGCTTCCTTAACTCAGCTAATTCCGCAGGTGCCATCTGATAAGTGCCTTGAGATAGGAGAGATGCCTGGAAGCAACTCTAAAGTGAACTCTATCTCTCTAGCCGGTGGCAATCCAGATAAATCATCAGGAAAAAACATCTGGAAAATCCTGCACTACATCTATCTCGGCAAGAGTAAGTGACTCATCCTTGGGTATTAAAACCACACTGGCAAGAAAGCGTCACAACCCTTGTTCACCATTCTCATGCCATCATGGCAGAGATGACAAACTTTCCTGCTAAGTTCCTTGGCAAAGGATGAGAAAATTCATCCTCACCAGGAATGCGGAAAACAATCTTCTTCCACGACAATCTACCAAAGCATAGTGCTCCTCTAGCCAATCCAGACCAAGAATCATCATAGTCCTTCATCTTAAGCAGAAGAAACACCCTTCTAGGACCTATCCTCAATGCACACTGGTAAAGACGGAATACACTTCCTAGTCGATACCGTACCCGCAGGTGTAGTGCACAGACAAAGGGACTTCCAAATCCTCAGACTCTAATCCTGACTCTAAAGCTAACTGCCTAGCAAAACGCTCGGAAATGAACGAGTGAGTAGCACCCGTATCGAACAAAACCCGAGCATGCACACCAAAGAACAAAACCGTACCTTCGGTGACATGATCTGCCTGCTCGGCATCCTCACGAGCTAAAGCAAACACTCGAGCTGGGGCTCGAGGTCTCCCTGGTCGTCCTGTCGCTGGCGCTGCTGCTGCTGCTACTGGGGCTGGTCCACGCTGGACTCCCTGCTGAAGCCTCGGACAATCCTTGATTTTATGATCACTGCTCCCGCACTTTAAGCACTTTCCTGCTACCAGCCAACACTCCGAACCGCCATGTGCCCTTCCGCAATGAGGACACTCCTTCTTACCACTAGGGGAACGTTGAGAGATACCTGACCACTGCCTGATGCTACAGGACGCTGCGGTGACTGGAAAGTCGCCTTCTTCCTTCTCCTGCCTTTGGAAAGGAGCTGCTGGCCTCTTTTGGAAGCCTTCTTCTCCTCCAATACTGCTCCATCTCCCCCTCCTGCCGACACCCGCGCTGAGCGCCTGCTCGAGAGTGCGATGGTCGAAAGCTACTACCTCGTCCTCAGCGATGGTTCAGACCCATCACGATTTCTTCGCCTTCCTGCGCTCATAGCTACAATATGAGGGGCGTACTTGATACTCGGCAAACCTGGCCTCGTACTCCGCCGGTCATGGAGCCCTGAGTCAACAGAGGAACTCCTGCTCCATCTTTCCTGGACGTGCTCCGAACAAACTTGGCTCGGAAAGCCTCACGAACTCATCCCACCAACCTCCACATCACTCTCGAACCGAGTACGCAACAACGAGGACCACCCACTCGCTCGCTCCTGCCAAACCATCCATGAGAACTACCACAAATCTATACTTAAGTAATAACAACAGATTAATTACACATACCTGTAGCATATAGGTGGCTAAAGTGACCTTGCGTCCTCAGCACACCTAATGGCCCGAAGATCTTCTCAATCTCCCTCTCCAGTTCTCAGCCAATAGGGATCGCTCTCCCCCTTAAAAAGAAGTGGCGACATCCGCTTGAACATTTCCATATGGAGGGCCACCATGGTCACCTGGGAACTGGTACCTGACCTGAGCCCCCACGGAGCCTGGAGTGCAGCCTGAGTGTGGGCTGCGTTGCATGGCTGCACAAACCCTGCATGAACACTCCATAGTCTACTGGTGTCGTGGGGGTACGGACCCTGGGGTGCAGGGGCCTGCTGCTCACCCTGATCCTCACGCCGTGGCTCATCTCTCCTCTGCTCTCCTCACGAGCAGAACACCACGCCTACCACGCGAAGCCATATCCTGCAAAACAGATTAATCCCATTTAGAACTAAACTATCTAATTTCTAACTATTACTTATCTATGTGGACATCTACACAGACTAGACATACAATGAAGATGATGGTATAGCATATTTATGTACAATTTCAGCCTGATCTCTGATACCAATCCTGTAACGACCCTCTCATATCGGTACGGTTCCACCAACCCATCGATATAAAGGTATCACTACAGTGGGACATTTACCCAACACTAGTACAATAGGCTGAAACATACACAAATATAATATATCTCATGACAGCGGAATTTAAAGAACTGAAAAGAAATTTTATTCCATCATCCACATTCTATTCACAGTCCGTATAGAAGGAAAGAGAGCTAATTATTCATAACTGAAATAAAATAAATACATTGTCCACATGAGACTACGCAGAGTCTTTATTACATACTATGAAGAAATGAAAATTTCAATGCTAACTCCACAACATATCTCCTACTCTCGCTCCGAGTCGCTCCTAACGATCTCCTCGGAAGAAGTAGAAACGTCTGCACCTGTACGCCGAAGCAAGAATGAGTTCAAAAGAACTCAACAAGTAACACCAGCACACTAAACATACATGCATCAAGTAATATCCATACCTTATGCTACATCATTTACACATAATGCATGGAAGTGACATTTTTCAAATAGAAGCCTATTCATGATTTCTACACATTTTCACATGGGATTTAGTTTTATACACAATAAACTAATCCTATCACATGCTTTCTACACTTTTCACTATGCTAAACTGATTTCATTCATCATTCATAAGCCACATGTTGATCATTTTACACAATATTTACACATTTCATAACAACTAATTTAACATGAATTCTAAGACAATTGTACACATGTTAACACATTTATATTAGTGAAAGCTCGCTGTTTTACTACTATCATGTCACATTCACAAGAAACTTATCATTTTGCATGCTTTCATAAGAATTTCATGAACACATATTCACTTACACAGTTTCACATTTACACATTTCTTTCACTTAAACACATTTTCACTTTCCTTAATGCCGTGACACATAGCCCAAACCACTTTAGAAGGACACACACTAATCACATCACATATCAATCACCTAGGCATTCCAGTGATTAATCTTAGTTACTGCGCAGAACCGGGAGAAGCACTCTCCACCCTAACCAGCGATACTTGTTCGCCTCCAGGTTTAATCCCAATGCCCATGGGACATCACACACTTTGAACTTTCCCGTGGGGACTTTACCACAGTACAGTTCCACAGCCCTCTAAGGTAGCAGTGTCACCCATTGGCACATTAATACATTTTCTCATTTCAACACATTCTAAACACAAAATAATCACGCATTCATCTCATGTTCACACATTTACATTCTTCAGTATTACCTAGCATGGTACTACTGTTTTCAGTATTAATCAATTTTTACAACAATCCTAATCATGCTGAAATTTTTGCAGAATTAAACATTATCATATTAGCATGTATTAATTATTATACCTAACATAAACAAGTTTATATAGCTACTGTCATCTGTTCAGTACAGAAATTTAACCAGAAATTCATCACAGTTTAACCATCATGCATACCAAAATTTGCATTTTTCTGAGTTACACATATTTTTCTGAAAATTCTAACAGTGATGATATCAACTGTAAAAATAGTCAAACTGATACAATTTTTCATTATTCGGATTCACAATTTATTTCATACATGAATACTGACAGTACAATTTTTATCACAAATTTCAGGAATTTAACTAGTTTCGCATGAATTCTTAACTTTTCTACATTGAGTAGACATATTAACTATTTTTCAGTTCAGAAATTTAATAAACTGTACAGATATATAAATTGCTCAAATTTTTATATCATGCATCAGATCTTATGAACAATGTACAGAAATTTATGACATTAATTTCTACACATATTTCATAAACACATTTTCCAAGATTAACATTCTATTGGTAACACATTCCAAGAATTCTAATAATTAGTGAAAATTCCAAAAATGCACAATAACTCACAGTACACCCAAACATATATATTTACATATTATATGAAATTTTACTGTATATCCTCATGCGGAAAAACTCAAAATTAGTTCATATAAGGACAGACTTGCACACTGTTGCAGTCTGAAGAACTCGACGGCATGGGGTGGCCGTCTATAGGTTAACGGCATTATATGATGCCGCCAACACATGATATTAGCGGCAAGGGATCTTGCCGTTAATATCCTGTCTGCACAACACAGACTGAAAGCAAAATCACACTTGAAAGGGGGTTCCAGGACACGAGAAAATCTGAAAAATTCCTGGGACATACTAGACACATGTAGGGTTATGTGAATGGGGTACTTGCCTTCTGTAAAATCTACAAACGACGATTCAAGCCGGAGAAGCCCTCCTCGGCCTGTGCCAAAGAGTCTCCAAATCCCTCCTTCTTCGGATCTTCTGTTGATCTTCACAGCACACCAGCGTGGGGAGTCGTTCCGGATGTTCAAGGTTGACACCAGTCGATGCAGATCGCCAGACGAAGCCTCCCGAAGCCGGATCTCTCAGGTTCAAGTTAGGGTTTTTGCATAGAAAAGATAGTTTTTTGACCCAAGAGCCAAAGGGATGGATCTGGCCGAAAATTGGTATTATAAGGGTTGGGGGTCGGATAGGTTAAAGGGGCAAGTCTCAGAGCCGTTGGGAAGGGTTTCCAAACAAGAGGCTAAATTTCCGGAGGCGTTTCCGGATCTGGAAACGTAACAGTCTGGGATATTGGCGTCCATATCCATGGTCGCCTATCCAAAAATGGGCGTCCATCGATATTGCCGCCTACCCCTGGTCAGCGTCAGCCGATGTGGACGCCGACTGGCCGACAAAACTCACTTTAATTATGCAGATTTATAATACTACACACTTATATATATATATATATATATATATATATATATATATATATATATATATATATATATATATACACTATATGTACTATATACATAATACTAATTCATACAATTTATATCAATAAATACTTATACACAATAATATACATCAATAGTATACACTATACGCACATACATATACTTAACAAACAAGGTGAAAATCAAGGGCCTTACACCCTCTCCCCTTAAAGAAACTTCGTCCTCGAAGTTAGACTGACACTACTCAAACAACTGAGGATATTTCTTTTTCATTGCATCCTCAAGCTCCCAAGTAGCCTCCTCTCGCGAGAAGTTACGCCATAAGACCTTTACTGACGCAATGCTCTTGTTTCGGAGATGTTGAACCTTCCGATCAAGAATAGCTACTGGTTGCTCTACATAAGAAAGATCTGGCTGGATCTCCACTGGCTCATGGCTAATAACATGAGACGGATCTCTGACATACTTCCTGAGCATAGATACGTGAAAACAGGATGAACGCTAGCCAAAGCTGGAGGTAAAGCTAGCTCATATGCCACGTTGCCCAATCGTCGGAGAATCTCATACGGGCCAATGAACCTAGGGCTCAACTTACTATGCCTGCCAATCTAACTACACCTCGCGTAGGCGAAATCTTTAAAAGACATGCTCACCTACCTCGAACTCTAGATCCTTCCTCCTGTTGTCGGCATAACTCTTCTGCCTATCCTGTGCCGCAACAAGTCTCTTCCTAATGAGCTGGACCTTATCCGAAGTCTCCTGAACTAACTCCGGACCGATCAACTGCCTATCACCCGTCTCCTCCCAACACAAAGGAGATCTGCAAGGCCTACCATATAAAGCCTCAAATGGAGCCATGCCAATGCTCGCATGAAAACTGTTGTTATATGCAAACTCCACTAGAGGTAAATGGCGCTCCCAATCATCCTTCCAATCCAGCACACAAGCCCTCAACATATCCTCAAGCGTCTGGATAGTCCTCTCGGACTGTCCATCTGTCTGGGGATGAAATGCCGAACTGAGCTTCAGCTCCGAACCTAACGCATCCTGAAGACCCTTCCATAGCCTCGAAGTAAATCTCGGATCTCGATCCGAAATAATAGACTTCGGTACTCCCATGCAATCTAATAATACTACTAACATACAGTCTAGCTAAACTCTCTACTGACTGCTTCTTCTTCATAGGCAAGAAATGCGCAGTCTTCGAGAATCGATCTACCACTACCCAAATCGAGTCATTACCTCGTCTAGACGAGGCAAACCCGTAACAAAATCCATAGTGACAGCTTCCCACTTCCAAACTGGGATCTCCATCTTCTGCATAAGACCAGATGGTCGCTGCCGCTCGGCCTTCACTTGCTGGCATACTAGACATCTAGACACAAACTCGGCTACATCCTTCTTCATGCCAGACCACCAAAACGATCTCTTTAAATCCTGGTACATCTTAGTGTTACCCGGATGAATAGAGAACCTAGATCTATGAGCTTCTGCTAAAACATGCTCACGAATATCTACAATGTCTGGAACACAGACACGATGATGGAATCTAATCACACCATCCTCATCACGAGCAATACCCGCTTTGCCCACTAACTCTTGGAGTCTAGGGTCGGCTTTCTGATGCTCGATCACCTCATCCAACACCGATGACCTAATGGACAGCTGAGCCACAAAAGCTCGGCATAAGATGGCTCCAACTCGGTCATCGAACACGCTGCATCCTCCAACATCTTCCAGTCCTGCTGGAGAGACGACCTCTTTCTACTAAGGGCATCTGCTACGACATTCGCCTTTCCAGGATGATACTGGAGGTCGAAGTCATAGTCCTTCAGGAACTCAATCCATCTTCTCTGCCTAAGTTTAATTCTTTTTGAGAGAAAAGATACTTTAGGCTCTTGTGATCAGTGAACACCTCAAATCTGACACCATAAAGATAGTGCCTCCAGATCTTCAGTGCATGAACCACTGCCGCAAGCTCAAGATCATGAGTTGGATAGTTTCGCTCATGCTCCTTCAATTGCTCGAAGCATATGCTACTACCCTTCCTTGCTGCATCAACACACAGCCAAGACCAATCCGAGATGCATCCGTGTAGATAGCAAATCCTCTACACCGCTCGGTAGAACTAACACAGGGGCCGATGTGAGTTTAGTCTTCAATAATGAAAACTACTCTCACACTCCTCGGACCAGACAAACTTCACTCCCTTCCTGGTCAGCTGAGTCAATGGAGCGGCGATGGATGAAAATCCCTCAATAAAACGCCGATAATAACCCGCCAAACCAAGAAACTCCGAATCTCCGAAGGAGTCTTGGGACTCTCCCAATCCATAACAGCTTGACTTTCGCTGGGTCCACTGCTACACCAGCACCGGAGATAACATGCCCAAGGAAATGAACCTCGCGCATCCAAAAATCGCACTTGCTGAATTTTGCATACAGCTTGTGCTCACGGAGAACCTCTAACACTATCCTCAAATGCTGACGATGTGTGGCCTCATCTGAGAGTAGACCAACACGTCATCAATGAAGACTACAACAAAACTATCTAGATAGGGTCTAACACCCTGTTCATGAGATCCATGAACGCTGCAGGGGCGTTGGTTAGACCAAACGGAAGGACCAAAAACTCATAATGTCCATAACGGGTTCTAAATGCCGTCTTGGACACATCCTCACTCCTAATCCTCAACTGATGATAGCCAGAACGCAAATCAATCTTAGAAAAGACCGATGCATTCTGTAGCTGGTCAAACAAATCATCAATCCGAGGTAAGGGATACCTGTTCTTTACCGTCACCTGGTTTAGCTTTCTATAATCAATGCATAACCGAAGTGACCCATCCTTCTTCTTCACGAATAAGACAGGTGCGCCCCAAGGGAAACGCTAGGGCGAATAAATCCCTTATCTAACAAATCCTGCAACTGCTTCCTTAACTCAGCTAATTCCGCAGGTGCCATCCGATAAGGTGCCTTCGAGATAGGAGAGATGCCTGGAAGCAACTCTAGAGTGAACTCTATCTCTCTAGCCGGTGGCAATCCAGATAAATCATCAGGAAAGACATCTGGAAAATCCTGCACTACATCTATCTCGGCAAGAGTAAGTGACTCATCAGCCTTGGGTATTAAAACCACACTGGCAAGAAAAGCGTCACAACCCTTGTTCACCATTCTCATTGCCCTCATGGCCGAGATGACAAACTTTCCTGCTAAGTTCCTCGGCAAAGGATGAGAAAATTCATCCTCACCAGGAATGCGGAAAACAATCTTCTTCCCACGGCAATCTACCAATGCATAGTGCTCCTCTAGCCAATCCAGACCAAGAATAGCATCATAGTCCTTCATCTTAAGCAAGAAGAAACACCCTTCTAGGACTCTATCCTCAATGCACACCGGTAAAGACGGAATACACTTCCTAGTCGATACCGTACCCGCAGGTGTATGCACAGACAAAGGGACTTCTAAATCCTCAGACTCTAACCTGACTCTAAAGCTAACTGCCTAGCAAAACTCGCGGAAATGAACGTGAGTAGCACCCGTATCGAACAAAACCCGAGCATGCACACCTAAGAACAAAACCGTACCTTCGGTGACATGATCTGCCTGCTCGGCATCCTCACGAGCTAACGCAAACACTCGAGCTGGGGCTCGAGGTCTCCCTGGTCGTCCTGTCGCTGGCGCTGCTGCTGCTGCTACTGGGGCTGGCCCCTGGGCTCCCTGCTGAAGCCTCGGACAATCCTTAATCTTATGATCACTGCTCCCGCACTTTAAGCACTTTCCTGCTACCAGCCAACACTCCGTACCGCCATGTGCCCTCCCGCAATGAGGACACTCCTTCTTACCACTAGGGGAACGTTGAGAGATACCTGACCACTGCCTGATGCCACAGGACGCTGCGGTGACTGGAAAGTCGCCTTCTTCCTCTCCTGCCTCTGGAAAGGAGCTGCTGGCCTCTTTTGAGAAGCCTTCTTCTCCTCCAGATACTGCTCCATCTCCCCTCCTGCCGACACGCCGCGCTGAGCGCCTGCTCGAGAGTACGATGGTCGAAAGCCACCAACCTCGTCCTCAGTGATGGTTTCAGACCCATCACGAATTTCTTCGCCTTCCTGCGCTCATCAGCTACAATATGAGGGGCGTACTTTGATAGCTCGGCAAACCTGGCCTCGTACTCCAGCACGTCATGGAGCCCTGAGTCAACGAGAGGAACTCCTGCTCCATCTTGTCCTGGATGTGCTCCGGAACAAACTTGGCTCGGAAAAGCCTCACGAACTCATCCCATCCGACTTCCACGGCACCATCCTCGAACCGAGTACGTAACAACGAGGACCACCATACATCGGCTCGCTCCTGCCAAAACCATCCATGAGAACTAACCAACATAATTTATACTTAAAGTAATAACAACTAGATTATTACACATACCTGTAGCATATAGGTGGCTAAAGTGACCTTGTCGTCCTCAGCGCACCTAATGGCCCGGAAGATCTTCTCAATCTCCCTCATCCAGTTCTCAGCTAATAATGGATCGCTCTCCCCCTTAAAAGAAGGTGGCGACATCCTCTTGAACCTTTCCATGATGGAGGGTCCACCATGGTCACACCACACAACCTGGGAACTATTACCTGACTGAGCCTCCAACTGAGCCTGGAGTGCAGCCTGAGTGTGGGCCTGCGTTTGCATGGCCTGCACCAAACCCTGCATGAACACTCCATAGTCTACTGGTGGCGGTGGGGGAAGTACAGGACCCTGGGGTGCAGGGGCCTGCTGCTCACCCTGATCCTCACGCCGAGGCTCATCTCTCCTCTGCTCGCCATCACGAGCAGGAACACCACGCCTACCACGCGAAGCCATATCCTGCAAAACGGATTAATCACCATTTAGAACTAAACTATCTAACTTCTAGCTAATTACTTATCTATGTGGACAATCTACACAGACTTAGCATACAATGAAGATGATGGTATATGCATATTTATGTACAATTTCAGCCTGATGCTCTGATACCAATCTCTGTAACGACCCTCTCATATCGGTACGGTTCCACCAACCCACATCGATATAAAAGGTATCACTACAGTGGGACATTTACCCAACACTAGTACAATAGGCTGAAACATACACAAATATAATATATCTCATGACAGCGGATTTAAAGAACTGAAAAGAAATTTATTCCATCATCCACATTCTATTCACAGTCCGTATAGAAGAAAGAGAGCTAATTATTCATAACTGAAATAAAATAAATACATTGTCCACATGAGACTACGCAGAGTCTTTATTACATACTATGAAGAAATGAAAATTCAATGCTAACTCCACAACAATATCTCCTACTCTCGCTCCGAGTCGCTCCTAACGATCTCCTCGGAAGAAGTAGAAACGTCTGCACCTGTACGCCGAAGCAAGAATGAGTTCAAAAGAACTCAACAAGTAACACCAGCACACTAAACATACATGCATCAAGTAATATCCATACCTTATGCTACATCATTTACACATAATGCATGGAAGTGACAATTTTTCAAATAGAAGCCTATTCATGATTTCTACACATTTTCACATGGGATTTGGTTTTATACACAATAAAATCTATCCTATCACATGCTTTCTACACTTTTCACTATGCTAAACTGATTTCATTCAATCATTCATAAGCCACATGTTGATCATTTTACACAATATTACACATTTCATAACAACTAATTTAACATGAATTCTAAGAATTTTACACATAGTTAACACATTCATATTAGTGAAAGCTCGCTGTTTTACTACTATCATGTCACATTCACAAGAAACTTATCATTTTGCATGCTTTCATAAGATTTCATGAACACATATTCACTTACACAGTTTCACAATTTACACATTTTCTTTCACTTAAACACATTTTCACTTTCCTTAATGCCGTGACACATAGCCCAAACCACTTTAGAAGGACACACAATCACATCACATATCAATCACCTAGGCATTCCAGTGATTAATCTTAGTTACTGCGCAGAACCGGAGAAGCACTCTCCACCCTAACCAGCGATACTTGTTCGCCTCCAGATTTAATCCCAATGCCCATGGGACATCACACACTTTGAACTTCCCGTGGGGACTTTACCACAGTACAGTTCCACAGCCCTCTAAGGTAGCAGTGTCACCCATTGACATTAATACATTTTCTCAATTTCAACACATTCTAAACACAAATAATCACGCATTCATCTCATGTTCACACATTTACATTCTTCAGTATTACCTAGCATGGTACTACTGTTTTCAGTATTAATCAGATTTTTACAACAATCCTAATCATGCTGAAATTTTTGCAGAATTAACATTTATCATATTAGCATGTATTATTATTAATACCTAACATAAACAAGTTTATATAGCTACTGTCATCTGTTCAGTACAGAATTTAACCAGAAATTCATCACAGTTTAACCATCATGCATACCAAAATTTGCATTTTTCTGAGTTACACATATTTTCTGAAAATTCTAACAGTGATGATTATCAACTGTAAAAATAGTCCAACTGATACAATTTTTCATTATTCGGATTCACAATTTATTTCATACATGAATACTGACAGTACAATTTTATCACAATTTCAGGAATTTAACTAGTTTCGCATGAATTCTTAACTTTTCTACATTGAGTAGACATATTAACTATTTTTCAGTTCAGAAAATTTAATAAACTACAGATATATAAATTGCTCAAATTTTTATATCATGCATCAGATCTTATGAACAATGTACAGAAATTTATGACAGTTAATTTCTACACATATTTCATAAACGACATTTTCCAAGATTAACATTCTATTGGTACACATTCCAAAATTCTAATAATTAGTGAAAATTTCAAAAATGCACAATAACTCACAGTACACCCAAACATATATTTACATATTATATGAATTTTCTGTATATCCTCATGCGGAAAAACTCGAAAATTAGTTTATATAAGGACAGACTTGCACACTGTTGCAGTCTGAAGAACTCGACGGCATGGGGTGGCCGTCTATAGGTTAACGGCATTATATGATGCCGCCAACACATGATATTAGCGGCAAGGGATCTTGCCGTTAATATCCTGTCTGCACAAACACAGACTGAAAGCCAATAAATCACTTGAAAGGGGGGTTCCAGGACACGAGAAAAATCTGAAAAATTCCTGGGACATACTAGACACATGTAGGGTTAATGTGAATGGGGTACTTGCCTTCTGTAAAATCTACAAACGACGATTCAAGCCGGAGAAGCCCTCCTCGGGCTGTGCCAAAGAGTCTCCAAATCCCTCCTTCTTCGGATCTTCTGTTGATCTTCACAGCACACCAGCGTGGGGAGTCGTTCCCGGATGTTCAAGGTTGACACCAGTCGATGTAGATCGCCAGACGAAGCCTCCCGAAGCCGATCTCTCAGGTTCAAGTTAGGGTTTTTGCTAGAAAAGATAGGTTTTTGACCCAAGAGCCAAAAGGGATGGATCTGGCCGAAAATTGGGTATTATAAAGGGTTGGGGTCGGATAGGTTAAAGGGCAAGTCTCAGAGCCGTTGGGAAGGGTTTCCCAAACAAGAGGCTCAATTTCCGGAGGCGTTTCCGGATCTGAAACGTAACAGTCTGGGATATTGGCGTCCATATCCATGGTCGCCTATCCAAAATGGGCGTCCATCGATATTGCCGCCTACCCCTGGTCAGCGTCAGCCGATGTGGACGCCGACTGGCCGACAAAACTCACTTTAATTATGCAGAATTTATAATACTACACACTTATAATATATATATATAATATATATATATATGTACTTGAATACACTATGTACATTTCAATAATACTAATTCATACAATTTATATCATAAATACTTATACACAAAATCATACATCAATAGTATACACTTATACGCACATACATATACTTAACAAACAAGGTGAAAATCAAGGCCTTACACGTACTTGTTTACGTAAGATTTAACCTGCATCTATGAGAACATGTGTAGGTAGTGGCAGGTATGTTGTAGAAGTGTATATGTTATTAAGTATATATATTATATATATTCATATATATAATATTATATGTGTGTGTGTGTGTTGTTGTGTGTGTGTGTGTGTTAAAAGAAAAGATCAAATAATGTAACGACATGGATAAAACTTGTCTGCATGCCATATATACAACGTGTACGTTCTTGTTACTTAGTGTCACATGGGAGTGTGTAAGGTCTTAAAGAAAGTGTAGATAATTATGAGATAAATGCTTAGCTACGTGGAAGTGTGGCATGGTTCTATGCATGTGCAAGCAATATTATATTATCTATATTATATATTATATATCTATATATCTACACCTAGATGAGTTAATTTCATCTTTTGGTTTTTTCTTTTCATTTCATAATTCATACCTTTTGTCGTATATTAGTAAACATTGGCTAACCGTGCCAGTAGCATATATGTCCTCTATGATCAATCACCTCAAATGTTAAAGCATCTTGTCATGTGCCATCTTATGATATTCTTGGAGAACTCTTGGTATAATCTTGAAGTGAATCATACAAATATCTTTATCTATTATTTGGAAAACATCTATTTTGATATAATCAATAATCTGTGGAAAACACTGAGGACTGCAAAGCAGTCAGAAGATATTGCCATATAAGACAGCCTTTCTCTTTATATATTCCTCTTTGCTGACCATATTTCTTTTTG